>JAXQQM020078331.1:0-16062 GCA_034641835.2 Pinus albicaulis | reverse complement strand
GAGCGGAAGAACGGAACGATCGTGGGTGCTGCACAGGCGATGTTGCATGATCAGGGCCTTCCCATACACTTGTGGGCTGAGGCATGCAATACTGTAGTATATGTGCAGAACCGTTGTCCTCACAGGATACTTGGCATGAGTACACCCGAGGAGGCGTTTTCTGGTAAGAGGCCTGATATTTCCCATTTGAGGATTTTTGGTTCACCTGTTTACATTCATGTGACGAAGGATGCCAGGAAGAAGCTGGAGCCAATTTCGGAGGTTGGGATATTTGTGGGGTACACTGATACACCCCACAACTATCGTGTGTATTTTCCAAACAGTCGCAAGACTGTTGTGCGACGGGATATCAAATTTCATGAGGAGAAAGCCATGAAGTGTTCGCTTGAGAGGGAGCCACACTTGCATGCAGATGAGGAGCTATTGGTTCCTAAGGATGAGTCTCAGGATGTGGATCAGCCACAAGATGAGGTTCATGGAGTGGAAGAGACCACTCAAGCAGCGCCAACCATCAGAGGGCGGAAGCGCACTACAGAAGCTGAGCGACTGGCTCAAGATGCAAAGAAGGTTGTAGGAGCACCTACATCACAGCGCAGACAGAGACAGTCACCTGATCGGTACACTGGATACATGGCTCTTGTGAGCAAGTGTATCGTGACAGAGCCATCCTCTTTCGAGGAAGCTGTGGAGGATCCCGCATGGGTAGATGCCATGGTGGAAGAGTATGATTCGATTGTCAGAAACAGTGCATGGGAGATTGTCCAAAGGCCGGAGGGGAAATCAGTGGTGGGTTCGAGATGGATCTACAAAGTGAAAGCGAGTTATGTATAGGGGTGTGGAAGTACGAGGCAAAAAAATTGCCTAGGGCTTTTCACGAGATGGGGGATCGATTATGAGAGACCTTTGCACCGTCGCGGTATTCTTCCATACGGACGATTCTTGCTCTCTCGACGCAGAGATGGGGTTCCACATTCATCGAGATGGATGAGTGAAGACTGTGTTCCTCAACGAGGTGATTGAGGAGGAGGTGTACATAGAGCAGCCCGAAGGTTTCTAGATCTTCAGCAGCGAGTCGCATGTGTGCAGGCTCAAGAGAGCGTTGTATGGGTTGAAACAAGCACCTCGTGCTTGGTACACACGGATAGATAGTTATTTCACCGGACTTGGATTCTCCAAGAGTGAGGCAGATCCTAACCTATACCAGATTGTGGTGGAGGGTAAGTTGCTGATCATTGTAATTTATGTAGATGATTTTATTTTGACAGGTGATGAGCTGTTGATACTCTCATGCAAGGATGGTCTTGAAAAAGAGTTTGAGATGAAGGACTTGGGCCTCCTTCATTATTTTCTGGGATTGGAAATTTGGCAGCACAGTGATGGACTGTTTGTTTCTCGGGGTAAGTATGCCCGGGAGATACTGGAGAAGTTTAACATGCATGGCTGCAAGCCTGTTGATACTCCTCTTCCTGGTGGTTGGAGGAAGGAGGATGCTACTTCAGCGGAGGTAGTGGATGCCACTGTTTATCGACAGTTGGTGGGGTCGCTTATGTATATGGTCAATACACGACCCGATATATGCTATGCAGTTAACCAGCTTTCAAAAGCTATGGTTAAGCCTACCAAGCTCTTTTGGAAGGCGGGGAAGCATGTATTGAGATATCTCAGAGGCACATCGGGATATGGATTGTGGTACAGACAATCGGATGAGGTGAAGCTGTGTGGCTTCACGGATGCAGATTGGGCAGGGAGCCCAACGGACGAAGAGCACATACGGAAGGGATTTTGATGTCGGGTCGACGGCGGTTTCTTGAGTACTATGGGAAGCAGAATCCCGTGAGACTCATTCGGCAAAGGCCGAGTATAGCGTGAGTTTGGGCGCATGCGAGGCTATATGGAGTGAGGAAGATCTGGTCGGGTTGTTTCGGATTCACAACGAGAGCCTACGTGACTTATTGCGATAATCGAGGATTGCATCAAACTCTCGGTTAATCCGATATTTCATGATAGATCCAAACACATCGACATCAGGTACCATCATATCAGAGATTGTGTGCAGCGAAGAATCATGTTACTTTCATACATTCCCACGGAGGATCAGGATGCTGACATCTTGATGAAGGTGCTCACTAGGAGAAAATTAGAATACCACAGAGGTAGGATAGGGGTTGCAAATAATCCATATCTTGTTGAGAGAGAGTGTTGAAAATGCAGCAAGATGATGGAGCTTAGTGAAATGAAGTCGCCTTCACTAAGTGGGCCCGCAGGCTATTTTTGGCGCAAAGTCTATTTTTAGACTATGTCTATTTTTAGACATATGGATCATGTTCTATGAGTTGCAGGATGCTATTTGTGGATGGTTGGTCAAGTCGGGAAAATAGATGGACTTCTATTTTTAGACATACTGGGCGGAATCTATTTTTAGATTGCCAGTCTAAAAATAGATATGTCGAATATTATTAGCTCTTAATAATATTTGGACTCTAAACATTATCTTATCCTCTTAGAGCACTTCAGTTAAGTGCACAGAAGTGGCACATGCAGCTGACAGAAGGAATTACGCTATTCCTGAGGGTCAAGTGGAGCTATTGCATGGAGACTTCAGTTAGAACTCATGTGACAGAGTTTGGTGGAGTTGATTGAGGAAGTTAGTGGAGTTGTATTCAGTTTAACTCAATTAAACATAGTTGAGCTAGTTGTATCTAGTCTAACTAATTGATACACTAGTGAGAGTGGTGTGAATTAATTATTAATTAATTCACTAATTATAAACTCATAAATCAACTAAAGAATACATCAATTAACTTCAGTGCATGGACAGTTTCAGTGGAGACCAGTGGAGAGGTAGGTGAAAGAGCAAGTGTGACTATCAGTTGTGACCATACTAGTGCATGAGTTTGCACCACACATTGATGGAGATGCCAATGAGGATTGCGCAGTGCATACCAGAGGGATTCGAACTCAGATTGGGCCATTATTCATCTTGGATTGCGCAGTAGAGGCAGGCTAACAAGTGGAGCAAATTGGAGCATGTGTTTTGTTAGATCTGAGCTTGTGTAGTGTGTAACAATTGGAGATTGTACTGAGAGCTTGTGAGGAGTTTGTACAATGATTTTTACATGATCTCTATTATTATAATATACAGATAGTTGGGGGTTTTCAGCTTTAATCTTTCCCATGAATATTGTTTTCATATGTGTGATTGTTTATGGTTTTAATGTGCGCATGCGATTGTTTATATTTCCACAAAATTGATGATCAATAGTAGAAGAGGTTATGTATTGTGCATGAAGCTCAAATAGTGTGTGATCAGGATAATCTCAGTGAATAATTTAACAGTTATTCAAATTTCTACACGACTGTCCTTATCACGAAATTTGCCTTTGATTTACTTCCCCAACGTACACCCTTTGCATGTATCTCTTTTCTCTAGTGCACCCTTGGGAAGTCATGTATAAATATGATGCATGATATTCAAAGCTCCATGGTGCAAATGGGCAAGTCAACTACGCCATAATACACTGATGTATTTCCCCTGTACCTTCTCTAATTTCTTGCTTAATGAAGCTTAGTATTCTACATCCAATTTGTAGAGGTTATTCAACCAATCCGCTTCACTTGTCCCATGGCTATGTGACAAAGGAACTCCTTTCCTTTGCTAAATATCACATTGTAGCCATGGTCTTACAACATTAAAACTTAACTAAATTCTTCTTCAGACCCGGAACATACATGACATCTTCTAATGTGAGAGGAGAACCAAAATCCCTCTGAAAAGTAATAATATCGATACCAGTCGCACTATACCTTCCATCATCTCCCATCTCGATGTGCATCTGGAGGTCCTTCTCCTCCAAGTCGCTGAAAAAATCTTTGTTTCTTGTCATATGGAATGACACTCCACTATCCAAATACAACACACTATCCATCACCGATGTCACCATGCATGCAATGAGGGTGAAATCCAACTTGAATTGTGAATCTAAAGCTTCACCTGCCGCTCCTCATGAGGGCTTATTGTCGGCTTTCTTGTGCGAACACTTCGTGGCATAGTGTCCTAGCTCATGATAGTGAAAACATTTAATCTTCGACAAGTCCTTCTTCTTTCTTACCCAACCAGAATATCCTTTGGATTGGGATTTATTCCCTTTCCCTTTCTTTGCCTTTCCATCCAAGGCACATTTCTCTGAATCATCATGCTTGGATGAGGTTCCATCTCTGGTGTTTCGCCTTATCTCTTCTTGCATCAAGTTGGACCACAAACACTCCCTATTGGTATCTTCTCCCTCCCATTTACCGAATCCTAGTAGTTATGCCAGTTATTGGGAAGGCCTAGAAGTGCTAGGTTGACTAGATCATCTTCAATAACTGTAATACCAACACTCCCAAGCTCATCCCAATATTAGGTGAACTTGCTCAAGTACTGTGGTATTATGTCACCCTTTTCCATATTGAATTTCTGAAGCTTGTCCTTCAATGCCATATTTATGTGGTCATTTTTGTTTTGAAACAATTTTATCAATGATTTCCACATTCCATATGAAGTCTCCTTGCCATGGAGGTTCGAGACAATATGATCTCGAACTCCTTCTGTTATCCTTAATAACAATTAGGTTGGTCTAGGAGTGTCTTTTAGAGTTAGGTTAGGTTATTAGGGTGAAATAAAGTCATGAAATTAATTAAATTTCATATTTTTTATATATTTTCAAAAGGTCTAAATGATCATTGGTCATGTGATTAAGGTCTTGTCAAAGTAAAATTTAAAAAATCGACTGCATGGGTTACTAGAGTCATTTTATGACACTTGGCACCTTTTTCCTAAGTCTGCAACGTTTTCTATGTAAAACAACCCATTTTCGCTATGGACTCTCCTGAAATTTCTGTAGCAAACTTCCATCCCACTAACTAAAATCGATATGAACTTGGGTTTTTCTGCTAACAGTGGGGTGATGTTAAGTCCTCATATTAATAGTGCAGTCCCTTATTATGTTAGTGTAGCCCCCCTTTTTGTTATTTTTGTACCCCTGTAACCCCCATATTTTTATAATTGTGCCCTTACATTATTATTGTTAGGTCAGCTAGGGTTACATTGTGGCCCCACTAGGATTACATTATGGTCCCATGGACTCCTATATATAGAAAGGAGGTTTTTTCATTTGTGTCATCCAAGAATTGTTCATTCATGTAATGTATTGGAGGTTTCCCCCTTGAAGTGGCTAATTTCTAAGGCGTTGATATCTCTTTTCTTCTATTTTTGGAGCTGGTTTCATAACATTTGGTATCAGAGCTCTTGATTCTAGGGTTTCGCTGCTCCAAACAGGTCATCGTGGAATTTTCGCTATTAATTTTTTTCTAAGAAGGTTCAGAAGCTGAAATTATTAGAGTGTGAGGCCGAAATCCTGAGGAACATCGTTGCAAAATTTCAGAGCTTGATTCGCAATTTTTTCGGAGATATGATCTGTGGAAGTTAGGGCTTTTTGCAGGCTCCTGAATTTAACCTAAATAGGTCATCGCGGAATTTTCGCTATAAATTTTTTTCTACAAAGTTTCAGAAGCTGAAATTTTTAGAGTGAGAAGCCGAAAAACTAAGGAATATCGTCACAAAATTTCAAATCTTGGTTCGCAATATTTTCGGAGATATGGTTTGTGGAAGTTAGGTCTTTTGCAGGCTCCCAAATTTCATCTCAAAGAGGTGAGCGTGGGAAAATATTCATAACTCTCTCTCTCTGAGCATTAGATTGGAATGATGTAAAAAGTGTCTAGAATTACACATAATGGAGTTTCTTTTCTATCAATTTTAGAGCTAAAGGAGAAAATTGTGACACGCGACAAATCGTACAACTTCACTCTATTGAACCAGTCCATAATTAGGTCATTGGGGGAGATTGGACATAAATTTGCCTTGAAGAATCCAAATCAGGTCAGACCTATGGCATTGGAAAGAGGATTCAGAGGGCTACCTCAGCCAAATTTCAAATATTGAAGATCTGAAATCAGAGAGATAATTCAATTTCAATATCGAGCTCCTTAAAAGCAAGAAAAAGGTGAGTATTTGGTTTTTTAAATTGCATAAATTTTGTTTGAAAAAACAGTTTGAAGTGATTCCAAGGGAATATTTTAGAATTTTTATCAGTATTGGGTTCTATAATGCCTCCAAAAAATAATTCCATACCCATTAAGCCCTCAAAAATCTATACTATGACGAATGAAGAGGAATAATTGCAGTATGAGATATCAAAATTACAATACCAAGTGCAACAAATTTCGATCTTACAAAGAGCAACCGAAGATGACATAGATGGTTTAAAATTAGAAATGGAGGCTAAGTTGGATGGTTTGAAGGATCAAATAATAGCTAATATGGATGATAAATCAGTGGAATGTCACATCGAGCATCAACAACAAGTTCTCCAACTCTCAAAGGATAACCTAACTTTGGTGCAGAATCTAATGAAGCAACAGGAAGATCAACATCACATCGAAAGAAGTTCTGAAGCAGTCACAAAAATAAGAACTCGAAAGATACGATCAATTTCAGAGTATCTCAGCAAGTGGAAGAAATTTCCTGTAGAATATTCCACATGGGAGGATGAGAATTTTATACAGAAGCATCAAGAAATAATCAAGCGTTGAGGACAACACTTGTTTGAAGGAGAGGGGCATGTTAAGTCCCTATATTAATAGTGTAGTCCCTTATTATGTTAGTGTAGCCCCCCTTATTGCTATTGTTGTACCCTTGTAACCCCCATATTGTTATAATTTTTCCCTTACATTATTATTGATAGGTCGGCTAGGGTTACATTGTGGCCCCACTAGGATTACATTGTGGCCCCATGGACTCCTATATATAGAAAGGTGGTTTTGTCATTTGTATCATCCAAGAATTGTTCATTCATGTAATGTATTGGAGGTTGCCCCCTTGAAGTGGCTTATTTCTAAGGCGTTGATATCTCTTTTCTTCTATTTTTGGAGTTGGTTTCAAAATAGGTGATCATATCCTGTCATCATTTCAGTTGTCATAATTGCTTTTGTCATCATGGTACATAACTGTTATGAGTCATCATTTTTCATATTACATGTGTGGTAATCATCAAACCTTAGTACATCATTTAGTTTTCCCTCCCTTCTTTCTTTCCTAATTTAGCCTTACATTATTCGAACAACGACAATTACCTTTCATCCTTATAAGTTGTTTGATCTTTTTTCCAGCAGTCTCCACTTTTGTTTCTTTTCTAGTTGTTGTCTTAGGCTAGCTCTTACCTCTATCAAGCAAGGTGTTTGTTGTCTTAGATAGTTTTTGCAGGTGTCAAAGCTTGAACCTGGTCAACATTGTATTGGAGGGCATGGATTCACATAAAAATCCAAACAAAGGTGGCTCTGTAGTCAGATATGAGCCCATGGACATGAAGCTGGTTGTGGAAGACCTAAGCTTTTCACAAGATTTTCACAAATGCAGGTTGTTTGATGTTTTGCCGAAAACTGCAGGGATACCATGCATAGGTGTCCAAGGATTTCACTGTCAACTTTGTTGGCATAGCTTCAAAGGTGGGTATCTTAACTTTTATTGTTTCTCCTGAGACCATTGCACAGGCAACTGAAATTCCAAGGTCTGGAGAAGAGTGGTTCAAGGTAACAAAATTAAAGATTTAAAACTTTGATGAATTTATGAAGCAGGAGCATATAGGTGTTGACATGACCTCAGGCATACCCAGTATTTTCCTCAAGGATAAATACTCAAAGATACTTATGGTGATCCAAAAACATTTTACTTGTGAAGGTAGATTTCACATGATCTACCAATATCATTTCAGACTCTTATTTCATTTCACAGGTAAATAGCTTCTTGATCTTCCATTCTTTCTATTCATAATTTTAGGCAAGATGACTGACAAGGTACAAGCCAAACCTAAGAGTAGTGATAAATCCATTTTTCATAATGGTTTAATAAAATTGTTAGTTATGGAAGAGTTGAAGAAATTGAACAGGGATTGGGCTACTTTTCTATTTTTTAATGGTTATGATGTATATGTTCTTACTCCAAGAAAGACACCTAAGTCGAAGAAGAACACTCCTAAGAAATACAAAGCACCAAGATCCGAAACATAGGTGGGAGCTGAGGTAGAGGTGCATCCCATAGTAGAGCCAATAGAGGTAGAGATTGATCAGTTGCAGGAGATAATGGTGCCACAACAAACCCCTACCAGCAGCAAGCTAAAAATTGATAAAAGGGCTCATAGAAGAATCTCTAGAAGTCAAAAAGAGGGGAAAGGCAAACTTTAAGACATCTTGCAAGCAATTGATATTGAAGAAACCCCTATTGTAAAGCCTGTAGAGGTTAAAGGAACAAAAATCAAGAAGAAGGGTCTTAGAGCAAAGAAACTTTATTTTTCTAGTGAGGATTCAGGATTTGTATTTAAGCCTAGGAAACCAATCACTAGGTCACAACTGTCAAAGGGATTCAAGTCTGATAGATTTCATAAAGAAACAGAAAAGAAGAAGCAACCAATAAGGGAAGAAATCATAGGGTTTTCCCCAACTGAATCAAAAGTCATCAAGACAAAGAAAGGAAACGAAAAGGTCCAAGAAAAGTCTGAAGTGGAGCTTCTCAGAGAACAAGTTAAGGAATCCAGAGAAGAAGTTTTAGAAGCCAAACTAGAGTTGGATGACTTTAAACAAGAAAGGAAGGAGCTCACAGATTTCAAAAAGGAATTCAACAAAAAAATTGATTTTTATGATGAAGTGGTAGAAAGGTCAAGGAAGATTCTAAGAAAAAAACTAACAATGCACAAGATGAGGAAGCATACCTTGAGGAGAAACGGGTGGTTGCAGGCAGAGAGGAGAAAGCTACAAAACCAAATCAAAGAGTTAGAAATTCAAATGGAGATGGTGCAAACATAATTGAAGAAAAAGGCTTTGAAATGGTAGTTATGGATGACCCTGCTGCTCCTTGAAAGAGGGTAAGACATTTTTTTGGCCAATTTTGTCTTTGGATACTCCATCTAATCATTTAACATAGCTCTGGACAGGTTTTTGGAGGTAAAGAGTGAAAATTTTAAATTCTAGAAAACTCAGGCAAGTTCTTAGCGTACTCCAGGCTTAAAGTTGAGTTTTCGCAATGAACTCGTTGAAGAATATTTTGAGGTATAATTTCCAAAATATATCATAACAATGGAGGGTAACAACATGTAATTACCTCATTTTTCCTAATGAAGACCCTCCAATAAGCAAAAAATTCAGAGATGGTGCAGAAAGTGCTAAATGGAAAACACTACAAAACTATGCTACGAACTTGCCTTAAAATGCTCTGTTTTTACAGCGCGGTGGAACTTTGATATTTTTGTAGCAATTAATGTTTTTAGGGGAGAAGATGAGTCATCACAAGGGGTTGAATACTATCAGTTAAGACACTTGTTGATAAAGGCCACTCAAAAAGAATGTGACATGGTTGCTAGCTCACCATTTTTGCCACATTATCAACACAACAACACATCCTAAAATTCTGAGCATCAGAGCCTAGATTCTAGTATGGCAGTTCATCACTTGATCATGGTCATTGCCACCTCAAGAAAAGTTGTTTTATTCAGTAAGCATCACTATGTATGGGTTATTTAAAGTTTGTTAATGAACTTAATAGTGGTAGATTCCTTTTAGGTTTCAAACTCCTTCTAAACAAAATTATCTCTAGTTTCTCTCCATGTAATGAATTCATGTTTGGAATATATCTCTTCAGCAGTTTCGAGGGTCTAGCCCAGGTGGCAGAATTCATTTAAAAGGAGTTTCACTCTATAAATAGGGGGATTTCAGAGTTAGAGAGGGTTGATCGATATTATGACTTATGCTACTATTGTAATATTTTCTCTATTTAGTTAATATATAGTAGCAGAAAACCTTTTTCAGACCTGAGATTCTTTATGGGATCTTATGTGTTTGCCTCATTTACCTTTTCAATGTCAATTCAACTGACGTCATGCATAATCACTTGGAATTCATAGATAATTATGCTCCAAATTCCTTTATGCATCTTCTTTGTTGTCGAAGTTATTTTTGTAAGAGTTCACATGCCTCGACTTTCATGAATGATGTTTTTATGTAATTAAGTTTCATACTGACTCCATGCCTAATGGTACCCATCACACATCCTTCACCTGCAAAAAACCATCCAGAAGACATATGATAGTTAGAAATCTTATTTTTTAAGCTTCATTATTGAATATCATACATTTTCTTGAGAGAGCCCTCTCTGGTTGGAAGGGCTAACTTCCAACCCTAAATGGTTTGAAACAGTTACACTGAATTCACTATTGAGAAGACCAATCAGCCTCAGTTTGGTGATAAAATTTTGGTGCGTCTTCCGGGAGCCTGAAGCTACATTTTCCCAAAAATTTGTGCTCAAGCAAAACTATTGAACTCTTGAAGGTAGCAGGAGGTCAGAAATATTTGAGGCTGCATTCTACCTTAGTGACTCCATTGAGATTCTTAGCTTAAAGGTGGCTTCTAAGAAGATTCATACAAGGTGATATCCATATCCTAACCCACCTGAGATAGTAGATAATCCAAAAATAATTCTCAGAGGTATTAGAAGCTCATCAAAATAAGGTAATCCATATCATTTAAGAGTTTCATCTTTTCCCTCTGAGGTTGTTTGAAGTTTTGAAGATAAAAATTTTGACGAAAAGATTGAAGAATTTATTTTTAGATATAAATTTGAGTATTAATTGATTGAAATTATATTATATCTACAAATACTAGGAATTAATACATCATCTCTTATGTCAAAAGAAAAAAAGGAAGGGTTTTGGGAAACTGCCACATCATAATTTTCAATGGAACAAGAGTCATTTGAAAAATTAAAAGAATTAGATCCTTTTGATTTCTTGTTAAGAAGGAAGTCTGGGGTCCCTTTGCCTGAGTGGAGTTCTTTTGTCTCTAAACTCCAAATTCCCACCTCAAAATCTCCTAACATCTCATCCTCATTCACTATTTTTTCCCCTAGTCAAAATATAATTCTGTCCACTGCTTTTTCAAGTAGCACAGTGCCTGTCATTATGGCCGGAGTTCCTCCTCCTGCAGGTCTAGCTAGATATGCTCCTCTTGTCCTACCTGCTATACTTCATGACCTTCTAGAGGGGTATTCCACTATAATTAAAACTTTTGGGAGTGAATAAGATATTGTTGCTGAGTAGCATGTTGACCAGTTTAATGATTTCATTGATCTAGAAGAGGTGGATGATGATTATGTGAAAATGAGGTTGTTTGCTCAGAGTTTCACAGGAGAGGTAAGAAAATGGATTAAAGGTTTAGCCCTAGGGAGTTTACATAATTGGGACAAATTAGAAGACATATTTTTGACAAAGTGGGGGAGTAAAGTGAACCCTGGTCAAGCCTTGATTGAATATAATAGTTTGAAAAAAGCCACAGATGAATCAGTCCAAGATTTCTCTAAAATATTCAATAAGGTTTACAATTCTATACATGCTCGCATTAAACCTACTCTAGGAGCTACTCAATTACATTATGTTGAAGCTTTTGACTATGATTTTTCCATTTTATTAAGGGAGAGAGAATTTTCTTCCTTGGTTGATATGAAAAATGATGTTGTGAAGGTTGAAGTAAATATGGCTGCAGCAAAGAGGTCTAAAATGGGAAAAGATAGATTAAAAGAAGATTAGAAACCTTCCTCATGTTCAGATGTAAAATTTTATTCCATGATGAAAACTATGGAGAGACTTATGGATAGGATTGCTCTTGGTATTAATCCTCTACCTGTTGCACAACAAGAAACAAATATTAGGAACCATCAATTTAGGAGGCCTCAAAACCAGCAAAGACCATGATCAGGAGATCATGTGTTATGCTAAAAAATGAAAGTTCTTGAAACTGTGCCGAACCTGAGCGACCATAAATTTCTCGTCATTCTGATTCTGGCGCCGCGAACGGTTCGAAAAACAGATGTCGTATGAGGAAGATATCGCGTTCTGTTCATTTTCCAAAACAGCGAAAATTTTTGTGACTGGGATTCCCAGTCAGCATACAGGTACAGTCAGTAGATGGAATATTCTGGGGAATATTCCCTTTTCTCAGATCCAATCGGATCGTGCCACGTGGCTGTTTCTGGGCCATTGATTTTAGTTCTACGAATTTTCATTTGGGATCGTTGGATGGAGAAGTATAGGTTTTAGCTGGCACCGTTAGATGGGTGACACGTGGCAAGACCGGAGGCTACCACGTGTTCCCAGGAGGCTTATACAAAATTTTGGTGGAGTCGGGGGGGTGAGGTTGATCCCGCGACCTCCGACCTGCACACCAAGTCTTTTACCGTCTCTCCTACCACATTGTTTCTTAACCTATGGTGTTTCCGCGTTAATTTATGTTGTAATGAATTGCAATTCGGCCGGGGGGGGTGGGGGGGACCGCCAGCGGGTTGGGTGTGATCACATTCCATTAATCGCAGCATAAAACTACAATCATACGGCTAACCAAACATTCATTCTGGCGGTTTCAGTGGATGCGGTCACATGTCACGTTGTGACATCAAACTGCAACGAGACTGTTTTCTAAACCATAACCTCTGAAGCTAATGCTACGTTCACATTGCTATTTGTCAACGGTTATGTATTAACGTTGAAAGTTCATACAGACTTGCGGCATTAACCTCCAAACTTATCAGATGTGATCAATCCTCCAACAGTTATAACGCGGTCATCCAACTCTGGTTTAAACTCGAGTGACAACCACAGTTGCGGCAACGGTTGCGCTCCAAGGTTTAAATGACTGCGGGGTTTCGGGGGTTGACATGTGGCCACCCCCTCCCCAGCATTCAATGTTATGGTTAACGGATAGTTAAATTTGGAGTGCACCCTTAAATTTAGGGTTTTTTGTTATTTTTAGCAACAGTTAAGTGCAGTCTCCACTTTTTGTGGAGCTTTTCTAACTGCTATTGGGAAAAATGCATTGGGAGGTCAATTTTAGACCAATTTGGGTGAAACAAGAGTCTTCCTAGACTAATTTGAAAATTATGGAGCCACTCGTATAGAGAAAACAACCATTAGAGGCTTGTAAAAACATGTATTTGCAATTTTGAGTATAATGACAAAGAGGGACATGCCATTGGGAGCTGGACCAGTAGATGTAGCCCAAGAGGGGTGAACTGCTTCATCATTCCTACTGTGTAAAACTTATGTGTGATGTTTATTCTCTAGTATACATTGTTTTACAGTGTTATTTAGGCTTATTTTCAGGCTTAAAGTTCACAAATTCATCTATGTTTTATGGTTAAAACACTCATTCCTTAAGCAAGAAAATGGAGACAAATTGTACATGTTTTTATTACTCAAAGGACACTTAACACAACAAAATAATACACTCCTTTCAGATCATACCTAGAGATAATATAAATCAACCTGATCAACAGGTTAGACCTCCTTTTCAACAAAATCTATTGGATGAGAAGGAAACGCAACTTGAATTTCAAGAAGACATCATTCACTATTTGGATGAGGATGTGTCAAGGATGTTCTTAACCAAAGAAGAACATGATGAATCTAGTCATGACATAGGGGAAGATGAAAAGCAATCTGATTACTTGAAATGATATCAGCATGCTATCTTTGAGATGCAAAAAAGAAAAATATAACTTGAGGAATAGAAATGTTCCTATTATAGCCAATAAAGGTCAACCAAAGAAAGATGCTCCAAAGCTAGTTGAACATAAAAAAGACACATCACCCCATAGTAAAGAGATTGAAAAAACACCATTTGTTTTCAATCTAGAAAATGAGTTTTTGAAAATCAAAATTGTTGTCCCTTTTGCTGAGATCATTAAGGTCACTGAGTATAGAAGCCAAATTGTCAAGATGATTAACACTTAGCCTCAACCTTCTGACATTCTAAATCTGTAAGAAGACCATCCTATTATTTTCCTAGGACCAAGAGTGCAATATGAGAAAAATGAAGAAGTTCCAAATTTCTATGTGAGTATGAACATCCCCTACATGAACTTACATAATGTTATGTTAGATTCAGGGGCCTCCACAAACTTAATGCCTAAGGTGATCATGGAGAGAATGGGTTTAGACATAACCAGACCTTACAAATATTTGTCTTCCTTTGATTCCAAAAGAGTTCAGTGCATTGGTCTCATTCAAGTTATGGTTGTTGGTTTATCTCAAGTGCCTGCTAAGACAATGTTAACAGATATAGTAGTAGTTGATATTCCTCCAAAATTTGGCATGCTTTTATCTAGATCTTGGGCTGCAAAAATAAAAGGAACTATGCAGATGAACATGAATTATGCCACTATTCCAGTCTTTGGTGAGCATAGGATGTTACAGAGAATCTAGGATGGCCTATATGGTTAGTAACAAAGATAAAACAAAAAAATTTCCAATTTATGAAGTAGAGCCTAAATTCAGATCTTCCATTTTGTTCAATGAGGTCACTAATGAGGCAGAAAATCAGAAAATTGAAAAAATCAACAAGCAGAAAATCAAAAAATTAAGGAGGAAAATGAAGAAGGTTGGTGGCATTTGCACTTTGATGGCACTGCCGGAAGAGAAGGAGTTGATGCAGGCATGTGGATTACCAGCCCTGGTGATGAGAGTGAGTTTTACACTTAGAAATTGAACTTTGATTACACAAACAACATGGTTGAATATGAGGCTTTGTTTTTGGGTCTAGAAGCTTTGAAAGTTTTAGGCGCAAAGAAAATATCAATTTGTGGTGATTCTGAATTAGTGATCAAGAAAGTATATGGATCTTATCAAACTAAGGATGTCAGAATGAGAGCTTAAAGGAATTTGATCCTTGATTTTCTTGAAAATTTCAAAGAACATAGTTTGACCATCAAAGCTAGAAACCAAAAGTCTATAGTTGTTTAAGCCAACTTGTTTATCATCCCTACTCATTCAAGTAAGAGATATGAAGTTGAGGTTGGGCATAGACCAGCTATCCCTGGTAATATTATCAATTGGGAAGTGTTTGATTGTGATCAGCAGGTTAGAAATTTCCTTGATCTAAAAGAGGAATTTTAAAACATTCAAGTAGATCAGCAAAACATGTTTGCTGAAACTGAAGCAAATCCAGACGTCCTCTAACTGAAGAATAATTGCATTCCTAAATGTTGAAGTCCAACAATAAATTGCAGCACACACACTAGTATGGGACCAATAGTTCCTAGTGATACATTATTTTGAAGGACAAATTAATCAATTAATTTGCTACAGTGTCTAATTTAATTTTTCCTTAATTAAATTGGAAAATAAAATGTAATCTTATCTCATGATCACTTGTAACAGTTAACTGAGTGTGATAAACTCAGTCAGCTCATATATTTCAAGTTGAGGGTGGTTGGTGAGGCATGCAAAGTAATTCTATTAGGTATGGAGTTTGAATTGCAATTGGTGCATTAGTTTAATGCATTTGTAATATGTTAACTCAGTTAGGTGAGTTAGAGTCAGTTGAACTAGTTGTAATTTTTTGTTGCACTAGTGAGAGATCAAGTGAATTAAATATTATTTAATTCAAAATCAGTGATCTGCCATGAAACTGATGATTTATTATTAATATTTGCATGCATGTCAGTTCCAGTGGAGACCTAGTTGAGACAAAGGTTAAAGGGATGTTAACTATCAGTTGTGTGATTAGTAGCTTGACCACATGTAACCAGACACCCATTGGATTTCCCATGATCCTTGCACAGTTTAGGAAGGCCAAAATTTATAAAGAATAGGGATTGCATTCATTAGAAATTGCGCAAGCAAGGCAGACTGTTTAGAAGTTGAGAATTGGCTAAGCGTTGGCCAGTTTTGTCCAAGTTAGTGTGAGACAATTGTGAGAGTGCAAAAGACTCTTGTCAGAAGAGTGCATTGTAATTGTTTCATGATTCCATCATGAATATATAATAGAATATAGAGGGGTTTCAAGCAGCAAGATTTCCCCAGGAAATTATATGTGTTGTGTTTTGATTTGATTCTTTCTTTCTTTCATGTGATGGCGATTATGTTTAATTTCTGCAATTGATTTGTATAAGGATTCAATATCTAGCTTTAGTACATTGTTTGATCGGAT
>JAXQQM020078280.1:0-14924 GCA_034641835.2 Pinus albicaulis | reverse complement strand
GGACGACCTATTGTTGTGTAGATTAATCCGTCTTGCGGACAAGACCGATCTCTCTAGTACTAAAAGTAACTAGCAACAAACAGCCAATTATACTAATCTCTCTCCAAGTATATAAGATTCATAAAAATGTTATATAGGTGTAAGGCCTACCTTATGTCCAGCGCTTGTTTGATCTTGTTGAAGTCCTTCCTGTGCACTTGAAAGAACATTCCTCGTGAATCTGCAGTCACAAACAAGCAAAAAGATTACATAGCACCTGTATAGACATTATCATAAATCATACTCATCATAATGATCAAGGAATTTATGAAATAAACCATAAATAGACAGTTTAATGAGAGAAATGAGTATATTTGTATTAACTTCAAATAAAGAAAACCTTTACAACCTATGCCTTGATGTCGTGCAGGTCTTCCCGGGGTCCGAAGCAGGAATCTCTTCTAATTTGACAAGCATTGCACTCTTTGAACCAAGACAGATAGAGATGAGTGATTTAACCTCACAGAAAGTCTTAGTTAACTGAGTATGAATCTCAACAGCATTTAAATTCAAATATCTTAAGCTTGAACTCCCTTTGAGGCTACCCAAGGCCTCTTTTTATAATGAAAAAGAGGAGGTTTTCTATTCCAAATATGAAGGGATAGAATCCTCCTTCAAATGGATTAGCTCCTTACATCAAGGGGTTAGCTCCATCAAGTGAGGGATGCATGAACCTTCTCAAAGCGTATCCATTCCCAAAAATTCCCATCTAGAATATTTTAGAATTCATCTAAAATCCACTTTTTATCTTTACTTTCTCGCCTTTTTTGAGTTTTACAGAGGTCCGCACCCATGACACAAGGAACGTGCGGTATGGTTCCGCAGGCAAGCTGAAATTTAGGTGCGGGACCGCAGGAAATGAATAGAGAAAGTGCGATACCAATGTTTAGGGGATTTTTAGGAACTTTTCTCTGATTTGAAAGCTTGACATGAGGAGCTGATATGTTAGACTTGCAAAAGGAGGAAGTATGAGTAATAATGAACTCATACTCATAGTAAAATGTCAGGATGACAGTTTTTTTAGTGTAACAAATTGCCCCCTAAAGTGAAAAGTCTGGAATAGATGAAGCTGTAGTCTGTCATATATGAAGAGTGCAGTATTTTATCATTTCAAAGATCATCCTGTGGACACCCCAGTCGGAACCTGTAAAAACATTCAATGCAAAATATATCCATATATATGTCATCACTGAGGTAGGCATTCCCATACTCAGATTAAAACTAACTAGAAACTAACTCAAATCGTTCTGATACAGGAATGATTTTGAATACATCATAGTACAGATATATGTAGACACAGTATGGACGCAGCCATCTGTTTATAAATAGTCTGCTATATAGATGATAACAAAATTCCTTGCAGCCTGGATGGTGGAAACTAGATCCAGGGTCTTGATTTCCGCATCTCAAACTAGTACGATTCTATCCATGTGAATAAACGTGTTGAAGTCGAACATGGTAGAAACCACTTGATTACCAGTCAATGATGTGAACTGTTAACAAGTGTGAGAGAAACCACCAGTAATGTCAATGGCTCTCAAAGTACTCAATACAATCCATGAAATGTGAATGAATGAGCTGAAGTCGAACATGTCACGAAATCATTCGATCGAAGGTCAATGATGCAACCTGTCATCGAAGGCGAGAAACCTGCCATTGAGGCATGCAGATTTCAAGGTACTGATTATTTCTGGATCAACTTCCTAGATAATGTGCTGATGTCGATAGAAAGTGATCTGTCGTAGGCAAGCCCACAACACGAAATCATAGATCAAGTCTTGAAAATATATTAGCAAGGACTGACTCAGGGATGGTAAAAAATTGATGACAGATATTTTGCAGATGAATGGTTTATTTGAGTTGTTCTCTTGAACACATAACGACACTACAGATGGCTTGGTAACAATTGACCCAAAGCTAATACCCAAAAACCGGCTGAAGACTTTCAATGTGGTTTGATTAACTGTTAGGCAAAGGACTTCCCAACCGAGGTGAATGAAAGTGTCGTGTTCAAGAGTGGTTGACTGAATTTTCGAAAAATTTTAAAATACAACAAACACGCCCATTTTTCTCTCTTTTTCCCCCACCATTTCTAGCAAGTACCTCTTTATTTTTTACAAGCTTGAGGAGGATAACATTTGCTTGGTTATAAGCTCACCCTTCGGATGAGTCCAACTTAGTTTGAAATTCGAACCCTAAGAAGGAGTGGTTCGTTCCTATTGAAAATTAAATAGGTCCTTTACTGTTAAGTTTTAACGAGTCCAGTATAGGAGAAACTCGGTGTTTTTCAATTTTAGGGAGTCAGAAGAAAAACTTAAGAAAAATCCGTGGGTGTACATTTTCGTAAATTTAGTCTCTCGAGCCTGAAAAAGGATAAAATAATGCGGGAGAGAACTCTATTGACCGTAATTAGTCAACGTATACCTTTTTCGTAAATAGTCCATTTCAGTCCGTAAAAGGGGTAAACTTATACTGAAAGGATGATCATTCATTTACTTTAACGAGTTTGAATAATCAAGTACTCGGCAATATTTTCATATTTAGAGAGTCTGAAAAGGGCTTAAAAGAGGACTCCATGGTTTCGCTTTTTCGTAAATTTTTTGAAAGAGTCCGAAAAAGTGATAAAAGTATGCTCTTTGTTGAAAAACGATCAGTTCACCTGAAAAATCCAGTTTCTGCACAAAAACTTGAAACATTACACATACCTGTTTAAGATAAGTAAAAATGCTTTAAAAATACCCTTTTTAAAGTGAAAAATAAATAAATTAAAAATTCATCCATTCGAAAAAACTTATAAAAAGGACTTTTTCAATTTCATTTTTACCGTTTAGTTCCAGAGTGAAAAGTAAAAATCTTTTGGGTAAGAAAGTTCCTGTGAAGATTCTGGAAAATTCGTCCCCTGGAATTGAGAACCGCCAGTCCTAGGTAATCCACAACCTCTCAATCTTGTTTTTCATCCGTTTCAAATTTGTTTTTAGGCTTTAGTTTGAATTTTTGGGGCAAAAAATGGTTTAAAAATTCGCCCGCGGGGTCCGCAGGTGGGACACACGTTACTTGCGGACCCCGACTTTTTCCTATAAGGAAAAAGTCATGGGTTCCACACCTGGCACACATTATGCGTGCGGATCTACGCTCTGTGTATAAATCGTGGTTGCGATACCCGCGCGGTTGATTTTAAAACATCCATTTCTCATTTGTTTTCCAAAAATTTTCAAATAGGATTATTCTAACTTTCCTTTTTATGTATTGTAGGATTGACAAGATGTTGATCTGGCGAGAACGTGAGCATGAGGAAGTGGATGAAGCCGTAATACTTCATTTTCTCACACAACAGGCATTAAAAGCATGTGGCTTATACAAATTTTGGGCCATCTCAGGCATGAGGGCACAAGTAGAACTCTTGACATGGTTGGTGAACAGATGGAATGTGCGGGACCAGTGCTTCTTCATTGGTGGCCACCGGCTCGAAATTGAGCTGGAGGATATATATTTCTTGACTAGTTTTTCTAAGAGGGGCAAACAAGTTTCTTTGTTTGGGACTAGGCCAGGTGGCCAGTCTGTTGCTAGTCTCCAACTAGAATTCTGCAATGACCAGGCAAATCCTCGGGACAAACGAATTGACATAAAACACATCATCCGTCCTGAATTGAAATTTATTGCTTTTACTGTTACCAAACTGTGTGGGAGTGCTGTGCTTCATGTAGCTACTGGTTCTCAAATGCGTATTGCCATGGACTGTTTTCGCGGCACCATCTTTAACTGGTGTGAAGCTGTGTTGGCCAATGTAAAAGGCCAACTAACCAGAGCAAAAAATGGGAAACTGAATAACTTTGGATACGGATCCATTGTTGTTTCTTTTTCTCTAGAGAGGATCCCCATGTTAGCTCCACAGAGTATTGCTATTGATGCCGATCGACTTTGAGAACCCATAATGGTTCATTGGTCCGCGTTGATGGCTCATCATGCTATTGAGGGTACTGAGATTGTGCAATTTCCTCCTTCATATTTTCTTTGGCTGGATCACCAACATTTTGTGATAGAGGATTTTCCATATGCTGGGATAGATTTTCGCGACGACCGAGAGATGGTTCTCCCAGCAGAGGAACAGTGGGATGAGTTAGGTATAATCATTTTTCAACGTTTGATAAATTCTAATTTTTTTTAATTTTTTATCGTCTTTGAAAACTAATAATCAAAAGTTTTTTGAAAACAGATGTGGGTCCACAAAAACTAGCCCATCTCCAACCTTACGAAAGAAGACAACCAGTTGTGCCTGCACAGGCCCCAGCAGGCCAATCAGCGGAGATTTTGACTGATTTAGAGCATCATCTAGAGTGTTTGACTCTAGATATTCCAGAGACCAGCATAGATGACATTCCTCTCAGGTTGCAGAGATATGTGATTGGAGTTCCAGGACCTTTTAGGAGGTTCCTATGCAGGGTAGCCCGAGCAGTGGTTTCTTATCGTGATCACCATCAGTGATGGGATGATCGTGTAGACTCATATTTTTGACTCTTGTATTATCATTTTTGCCGATCATAAGGTGTTTCCAACCTATTATCGAAGACGATGTATATTTTTTTATAACACTCCTATACTATGATATATCACTATTTTGACGGCTATCTGTGTACATATGTGAATGTTGTTTGTTTTACTGCTTTTGATTATTGCAAATGTCTATTTATCATACTAGAAGCAATTGAATCTGCTAATGTATTTAAATGTCTTGGAATATGCTGATATTCAATGTAATCAAATTCACGTTCCAAGAGACGAACTCCTAAAAATAACCGTAATAACACTGGATTTCTAATGGTATAAACCCTGTTAAGCTGTAATACAAAAAGTTTAGAATCCAACCTTACAATCAAACTCCGAATTCCAAATGATATGGATTTAGACAATAACTCAATCACTGCACTATACTCGACAATGTTATTTGTTGTTTGACCAAGGCTTACCCCATGCATGGATACTAACTCGTCAGAGGGTGAATAGATAACCCAAGCTGCGGAAGAAATGTTCTGTGTACTATGACAAGCACCATCAGCAAAACCAATGTAGGTTTGAAGAGACGTTGACATCTACAATATCAAGAGTAAAACTCAGATAAGCAGGAATAGTGACAAAAACACACTTCTAAACTAGGCACACTTTTCTAATCTAAAACACACCAGCAGTAAAGAAATCTAAACTAACAAAATCTCCACACCACATTAAGCATAATATCGCTTTAGATAGAGCCCATTTCTGGGTTTATCCAAAGGGACACCGTCAAAATCTATCAACTCATAGGCCCCTTTTGCTAACTTTCGTTTAACAATGTAAGGACCATGCCACATAGGTACGAATTTCCCAGCTCCTAGCTTGTCGTTAGCTTGATCATAAAGTAAAACTAGGTCTCCTTCTGAAAAATTTCAAGGGGTCACATTTCTATCATATTGAGCTTTTATCCTTTTAACATGAGCCTCGTTTGCTATTGCAGCATTTCGTCTATTCTCATCTAATTGGGCTAAGTACAAGAAACGTTTCTCCTCTTCAGACGTAGCTGGAAGTAATTCTACGGCTAATTTTAGTGACGGTATTTCGCATTCAATCAGAAACACAGCTTCCAAACCGTAAACCATTTTAAAAGGAGTGAACCCCATTGATGTTTTAACTGAGGTTCGATATGCCAAAAGTGCTGAAAATAACATGGAATGCCAATTCTTCTTGTGAATACCAATGATTCGTTTAATCATGGTGACTAAAACTTTGTTAATGGCTTCAACCAGACCATTGGCTTGCGGATAATACGGAGTGGAACTATCGTGGCACAAGCCAAGCTGGTCTGTCAGTTCAGTCATCATGACATTCCGAAAATGACTTCCATGATCCGTAATAATAGCTTGAGGAACACCGAACCTAGTAATTTTGTGATTAAATATGAAAGTTGCAGCATTCTTGTCGTCAGCTGAAAATGTAGGCATCGCCTCGGCCCATTTTGTAAAATAATCTACGGCTAAGATAATATAGGCATGCCCCCCAGCCGAGTGAGGGTTACATGTAATAAAATCGATACCCCATTTCACGAAAGGACCAACAACAATTATAGGGTGAAGAGGAGCGGGTGGCGCACATATTTTCCGATAAAAAATTTGACAGTTGTGGCATTTATGAACCGCATAAATGCAATATTTGAACAGCGTTGGCCAGAAATAACCTACACGTAATATCTTTTGGGCTGTGGCATACCCAGACATATGACCACCACATGCTCCAAAATGTCAGTCATTTAACACCTTTTCAGCTTCTTCATGAGTTAGACAACGTCGGAAAACAGAATCCGCTCCACGTCGATAAAGTGTATCACCAATGATATTATACTCTTGCGATTGGAAGCATATTTTCCATCGCTGAGTTCGTGAGATGTCAGGCCGAAAAGATTGGGTTTGGAGATAACCGATAATATCTCCATACCAAGGATCAAGTGTACTGATGAGAAACAAAGATTCGTCCGCAATGGACTCTTATGCCACTGTTTCAGTATCAGTAGAGGGGAGATCGCACATCAGTTCTGCAAATACCAAATATTTCTTTGCCTTGGATTTTTCAAATTCCAAGTCAAATTACTGTAGGATAACTATCCATTTGGAATATTTTCCCCCTAGCAACTGTTTGGTCAAAATATACATCATACGGTTGCAATTAGAAATTACCGTGGTTTTACGTAACAAGATGTAATGTCTAAAATGTTGGACAGCTTGAACAGCTGCCAAGGCCAATTTCTCCACATGTGTGTATTTGATTTTAGTCAGATGCAGATTTCGACTAAGATAATAAATCACATGTTCATTGTGAGATTCATCTTCCTGAACTAGTACCATCCCAATTGTGGAATTGGAAGCAGCGAGGTACAAAATGTAATCTTGGTTGTAGTTGGGAGGATGCAATAACAGTGCATGGGTCAACGCGTGTTTAAGTGCATCAAAATATCGATCAGCGATCTTGTCCTAGAATAATGGAATGTCCTGTTTCAACTACTGGGTAAAACCCTTTGTAAGCTCGGCATAGTTAGGAATAAATCTACATAAAAAGTTTGCTTTCCCCTGCAAACTTTGGAGTTGGCGTAAAGTCGAAGGAGGAGGCAATTTAACGATGGCTTCGACCTTCGATGGATCGACGTGAATACCTGCTTTTGAGACAACAAATCCCAGTAATCGACTCGATTCTACACAGAAAACACATTTATGTGGATTCAGCCTTATCTGATAATGCCTACATCTCATGAAAATTGCTCGTAAATGAGTGGGATGGTCAGCCCTACATAATGAATGAGCAGGTAAATCATCGAGATATGGCTGGACAATGTGCTTAATGTCATGAAATGCATAAGACATAGTCTGTTGAAAAGTTGCTCCAGCATTCTTTAGTCCAAAAGGTAGTTTACAGTAAGAAAAAATTCCCCATGGACAAATAAAAGTTGTTTTCGGTTGATCAGCAGGGAGTATGTTTATTTGATTGTAGCCAGAAAATCCATCCATGAAGGAAAAAAATTCACTACCAGCACAATCATCTATTATTTGAACGATATAGGGAGTTGGATAATTATCTTTTGGACACGCTCGATTAATATCCCTATAATCGATACATACTCTTATCGTTCCTTGTTTTTTAGTCATAGGAACAATATTCGATACCCAATCTGTTAAGGGAATTGGATAAATGAATCCTGCTCGAAGTAATTTTTCAACTTCTGCTTTTATAGCAGCAAATTTTCTAGGATGAATTTGACGTAATCATTGATGAACAGGTTTAGCATCCGGGTAAGTCTTAATTTCATGAACGACGATCGATGGATCAATTCCTGGCATTTCTTCATAAGACAAGGCAAACACATCATAGAATTCTTGAAATAGGGCTTTATAAGTACGAATTTCTTCATCTGTACAACAAGCACCTATATGAATGTTTTCAATTATTCCTGGTTTTACTGAAATGTCAATTGGAATCGTTCGAGATATATTTTCCAAATTTAACTCAGAATCAGGATTTTGCAAAGGATTCTGCGGTTCTTTAACATATTCAGCAGTAAAAATTGAAGCGAAATAATTTTCAAAATGATCTAGTTCGGGTAAAAATGAAGATCGATGACGTAGATCTTCCCATGGTAAGTCATCAACAGACAAAAAATCACGAATTTTCTCATATGTCTGAACAAGTTCAGGAAATGTTGTTGTAACTGAACTAGATATAGATAGTGATTCCTCTTGGATCCCATTCATTGGATCAATTTCGGTTGAAGAGGGGTTGGAAAGTGACTGTATAGCCTGATACGCAATTTCAAATGGACTCAAGGGAATCATGCCATCAAATGAATCTATCTCGGATTCGGAAGGTACGATCCAAGGATCATCAAACATAATAGTGTCTGATGAAATCATATGAATATTTGTAGTAGAAGGCGATACGTTAGGAGGAGGAAAGGAAAAATTTCCTAGTAAACAAGAATCTTTAATCAAACCTACTCCAACATCCTTATAAGGGATAGCCATTTTACCAACATGCTGGATTGTTTCTGTAGAGGCTGGGTTGGACGAAAAATAAGTTAACTGATCTATTGTCACGATCTTTCCTTGATAAGGGAATTTTATAAGTTGAAAGACCGAAGAGACAACAGCAGTCATAACATAGGACCAACTACGACCTAGAAGAAGGTTGTAATCTAGAGGGGCATCAACCACTTCCACATCTAGATTAACGATTTTACCTTCGACCCCTATGGGTAAATCTTGCAAAATACCAAAAGGTTGAAAACCTCGACCATCAAAAGCCTTTAGAATTGTCGGAGATTGGTTAAGTGTACGAGATCCAAGTGATTTCCAACACTGAATTGACATAATACACGTCGAAGCTCCCTCATCAATCACAGTCCGAAAAATAGGTATGTTTTTTACTAACACTGGAATCTAGAAATCCATTTGGTGAGGAAGACGTGGTGTACTATTTTCTAAATCTAAGATTATAAGGTTAGAATCCTGAACATCGATAGATCCTATGGCAGACAATAATAATTTACATTGTGCTGGACACGATTGCAACACTTCCAAAGCCAACATTGCTGAAGGAGAAACGGCTAAGTCTTCAACAATGTTGTAATTCTGAGCAGCGCTTGCATGTGGATTGAAAGCTGATTTACAAAGAACACCTTTAGCAGGTGGTTTGATTATCAAGTCTGGATTTTGTTTCTCGATCTGTAGCGGACCAGAAACAGGAGGAGGTGTAGTTGATGTATTTACATTAGAAGACTCTGCTTCTTTGCCATCAACAAGATTCTTAGAGCCGTAATCTTGCGATCGTGTCACAACCCTTACATGAGAAATCATCATAATAGGCTCTTCTAAAGTAGTTGAGGAAGAACCAATCATCTTACTATCTTGAATTTGAAAAGGATCCTTCAAGACAGCAAGTTGTTGCGATCCTTTAACAAATTTCGTAACTTCGTCTCGATATGGACATTCTTTCGTGAAATGATCTTGTTCAAAAATGAAGCAAGGATAGCGAGGTTTAAGTTTTTCGTCATTGGATTCATCTTTATCAATTTTCTCTTTCGAATTCGTTTTTTTTTGTTCCTCCCCTTCTTTTTACCACCGGATTTTGATTTTGTCGTAGATGTTTCAACGACATGAATGTCGGCGGAAATTTCGGGAGAAGATTCTCCTTTCGGGGAATCAGGTAAAGTTATAATTGGAGAAGAATTCTTTGACAACTTCTTCTTACTTTTAGAATTAACTGTACCAATCATACCGTCAGCGGCATGAAACCCTGAAGGAGCAGCAACTATTTGACCTTGTTTTGGAAGGTTTGGGATTTTTTCATGTAGAGTACCTGACTGCGTATAAACGAGGTCAAGGTATTGAGCTTGAGAAATTACTTGCTCTTCAGTAACAACACCAGCCTTAGCTACATCTTCAGTGATTTTGGGTAACAATGATTTAACAAACCATTCTGCCAAAATTTGATCTGGAATATAAAATTTTACCAAACGTCTTCTACGTCGCCATTTATGAATATGATCAGAAATATACGTGGACGTAGATTGTTTTAGCGAAGTTAATAATTCTATGCCATTGTTGTATCTGACAGGAAACTGAAAATGAGTCAAGAAAGCTGTTGCTAACTGACTGAAATTATGAAACGAGCCGCGTGGTAACTCAATGTACCATTTGGCTGCAAGACCTATAAGGGTTCTTTGAAAAATACGTAAACGAATCGAATCATAAATGATTGAATTAGATGCACACCAAAGGTGATAAGTCATAACATGATTCAATGGATCCTCTCCTGACTTACCTTCGAATTTTGGTATATCACTGGGCAACTTATGAGGCATTGGCGGCCAGTTTTGATAATAAAAAATGGGATCATTTGTAAGGCGCATCAAATCAGGTAAGTCCAAAGTTGTGATAAACGGTAATTGACGGTTAGGGTTGTGAAAACCTTGAGAAGCCAAAGCAGATCCAGGAGGCGGATACCCAGGATAACTAGGAATTGGATTTGCATTAGGTATTGTGTAACCTCCCGGAAAACCAGGATGAACCAGACCATACTGAGGTTGTTGATAAGTATAACCAGGGTACAGTTGATACTGATAGCTTGGATTCTGTACATAGGGACCGAATTGTGGCTGTCCCTGGTACGGTTGATACGTAAATTGAGGTTGACTTGTAACAACTGTACTTGTACTGGCTTGTCCTGCAGGCATCTGAACTGAAGGTCCTGACTGAGGTACAAAGACTTGAGGGATTTGCACGGATACAGGGATAGAAGAAATCGGGGCTACAGATACTCCAGAAACAGGTGTGACAGGTTGAACAGACGTTGTAGGAGTTACAGCAGTTTGAGGCGGAGTCTGAGGTGTACTAGGCCCAGTCTGCTGAACTGAACTAGGTGCATGAGTTTGAATAGCTGGCTGAACAGGTTGCTGGGTTGAACCAGAAACCAATGGCTGGCCAGGTTGATAAGGCAACTGCACATTAGGCTGCAAAGGCTGTTGATATTGGGACGGATCCAACACCATAGTTCCGGGGTATTGTCCCATAGAAGGTTGAACGTAAGGACCAAAACCTGGTTGAATGTAGGGTTGATTACTAAGTGGTAAATTTCCGGCTCCTTGAAAATATGGTTGACCAGAAGGCTGTTGGAAACCTTGAATTGGGTACTAACCTTGAGGTTGATAACCCTAAGGCGCGTACTGAGGCTGGGGTTGATAAGGACCCTGAGGAGGATATTGTGCTTGGCGTTGACCTTGAGGAATGTACTGTCCTTGAGGTTGATAACCCTGAGGTATGTACTGTCCTTGGGGTTGTCCCCAAAAATAATATGATTCCACAGTTTGTCCTGGGAAAAAGCTACCTTGAGGTTGTGCCCCGGGTGGTAATTGACTACCTTGAGGTTGCCCCCCAGGCGGTAACTGACTACCCTGAGGTTGCCCCCCAGACGATAATTGAGTTCCCTGAGGTTGCCCCCCAGAAGGAAACTGACTGCCTTGAGTTTGAGGATTTGGAATATAACCAGACATCATAAAAATTTGCTCTGCATTCGACGTTTCAATTTTAAGTCCATCAAGACCAGATGATAACACATTTTCGATTGGTTGAGGAGTTGCTCCTGAGAAAGTACCAGACAAAGACTGATATCCTGAAGGAATAGAAGGACCACCATGTAAAAATGATTCCGGCATTTGAGAAAACATGGATGACTCTCCAGCCATAAAAGATGACGGATAATAACCTCTGGGTGTAGGATGAAATGGAATTCGAGGTGGATAAAAAGCAAGACCCAGATTCTCTAAAAAGTTCGTTAAAGATAGATACCAAGGATTAGTTCGAATGGGGCTGTAGAAAATAGATTCACGCTCCCTAAGATTTAACGATTGAGGGGAGTCGGGAAGAGATATGTCTTCATCTGGATTAGTAAGTTCTTCAATAAATTTAAGTCCAGAGGGAAGATTTTTTGTAATGATATTCCTTACCCTGGGTGAACCTGGATCGCTAGAAGTTGGTGTAATAAATCCTGAGGATGTTTCCAAAACAGAAGATTCAGTTTCAGGTTCAGAGATTTCAGGTTCGTTAGATAATTCACCAGAAGGAGAAATACTTTCAGTAACTTCAGAAACTGAAATCGGTTCATGAATGTATTATGTTGTAGGTATTTGATGATCATGATGTATAACTATAGATTAACTTCCAATTTCTGTTGATCTAATTCTAGTACTACTGGATGCTACCAGAGCACGAAGCCCTTCAAGTTGACTTGGTGAATATTCAGGGGGTTTCCCTTGTATTCTCCGGGATTGTCTCGGCAATTCCGCCACGATTAAAAATTATCTAATCACACGCAAACAAAGAAAAATTTCAATGAAAACACCTAAAGTCTCTAAGAAACAAATAATTGAATCATACGCTTAAAAATTTAAGAGTTCAAACCACACACAAACAGGTAACTTTCCGTTCTAAAAACACTAGTTGGTGATGAAATCCAACTTAGTAGAATTTTAACACGAAAAGGGCGGTTGGAACAATTACCCCGACAACCTCCTTAATGAAACAGACTGGTGCAAGTTTCTCCACTATACCATCTCGAGTGAAGATAACCCTCCGGAGAGTCCAAGTGAGTCTAGGCGACGTCTGTTCCAGGTACAGTGGGATCTTCCCTCCACCATCACCTTAGGAAAGAATCCTAAATATTATGGCCACTAAGGTTACCAACTAAAACAAATATACCTGGGGGAACAGTCTACGATCCGACACACACTCAAGGGCAGAGTAACAAAGCTTAATCCCCTTGAAGGCTCCTTGAAATAATCCAAGGTTTACCAACAAGTGACCCCAGGCTCCTCGACAATGGTCTATCCAAGGTTTACCGTTGTTAATACGTGTATATCTTCTATCGTTCCCAATGAGGAAGGATTGATTACCTCACTGGGTCAGATATGATCTCATGCTTAACTCCTTTAAGAGGAGCTTCCCAGAGCATACATGCAACAATTGCAATTCTTCCTACCCCAAGATTTGTCTACTTGTTTGTTTTATCTATCTTGGAGAGTTAATTACTCCCTACTCCAAGATACTAGCCTAAGCTATGTTGGTGATAAGAGCCCTAGAAATAAAAATATTACTAGATGAATTTTAATTAAGCGTTACTTTTATGAGCTGTTTCTTAAGTCAATGGGTGTGGAAATGAAACTTTGGATGATGTGAAGACTAAAGTTCCAAAAAACACTAAAATGCACCTAGAATGATAATAAATTCTTTTTCTTTCAATGAACTTTCTATCTAAAGAAAGAGTTGGAGAATGAAATCCTTTTAATAAACAATTCCTTTTTTAAACATGAAGAATGATTGAAAGAAAATACTTTTTCTTTTCAATAATGAAATAAATGATCAAAGCTCATAAGAAAAATCCTTTTCCGTTCCAAACTAGAAGTTACAAAACAATTTTCCTTCGAAAGAAAGCTACAAAAATTAAAACTACTCAAAACTACAAAATCTAATCTTTAGATCTAAAATCTAAATTGAGTAAAAGCTTTAAGATTTTGAAGAATGTTTTCCTTAGTTGTTCAAAAAACTAAGAGTCTATTTGTTTACAATAAGAAAGAGATTAAAAACACTCAAAATATGTTTTTTTTTTAATAAAAATGAAATTCAAAACTTTCAACCAAGTTTTTCGAAGATTCGCAAAGAAAAAAAAGGCTCAATTTCTCAATATAGAATGTTTTCACAATCAGTTCGGATTCAAAAAACAAAAAGAGATCAATGTAATCTGAGATACTACAAATTGTCAAAAGTTTGAATCGCTACAAAGACCAAGCGGAAAAACAATCCAAACTGCAAAATCTTCTAGAAAATCATCAAAACATCAACACTGTTGGAGTTCATTCACAAAAAATTCTTGACAGAAACAATAATCAGTCTAGGTAGACACCAAAAGGCTAAATCCAAATAAAAATAAACTAGAGAAAGAAATCTAGAGATTTTCTAAAATTTTAACAGGGTCCGCAGGCAACTGGTATTGACAGGTGCGGTCCCGCACTGTATTCTTTGTAGAAAGTGCGAACCTGTCCACACTGTCGAAGTAAGGCAGAGTGCGGTCCTAGGAAAAATTATAGAAAAACTTAAAATATTTCTAAATTTTCAAAAACAGGGAAAATCTAAATTACCCAGACAGATATGTATCGATCAAAAATCATGAAAAAATGTTTCCTCAAATCAAAAATAAAAGAGAAACAAAAACAACAAGTTCTTCCCCAGTGGAGTCACCATTTTTTTGTGTAGATTAATCCGTCTTGCGGACAAGACCGATCTCTCTAGTACTAAAAGTAACTAGCAACAAACAACCAATTATACTAATCTCTCTCTAAGTATATAAGATTCATAAAAATGCTATATAGGTGTAAGGCCTACCTTATGTCCAGCGCTTGTTTGATCTCGTTGAAGTCCTTCCCGTGCACTTGAAAGAACGTTCCTCGTGAATCTGCAGTCACAAAAAAAAAAAAATATTACATAGCACCTGTATAGACATTATCATAAATCATACTCATCATAATGATCAAGGAATTTATGAAATAAACCATAAATAGACATTTTAATGAGAGAAATGAGTATATTTGTATTAACTTCAAATAAATAAAACCTTTACAACCTGTGCCTTGATGTCGTGCAGGTCTTCCCAGGGTCCGAAGTAGGAATCCCTTCTAATTTGACAAGCATTGCACTCTTTGAACCAATACAGATAGAGATGAGTGATTTAACCTCACAGAAAGTCTTAGTTAACTGAGTCTGAATCTCAACAACATTTAACTTCAAATATCTTAAGCTTGAACTCCCTTTGAGGCTACCCAA
>JAXQQM020069853.1:0-114753 GCA_034641835.2 Pinus albicaulis | reverse complement strand
TGCGAAAATCTACCCAAATGGAAAAAAAATCGGTCAAATCGGAGCTCGGATGAGGGAGATATCATCGATTTAAAATCAACTCTTTTTTAGAAAATTTTTGTAACTTCGGGACAATTACATTGTGCGCGAGTCAAGAACCTATATGCACTTGAGGTACCAGATGCATGCAAAGCTTTGAGGAGAAAGGCAGAAGTTAGAGACTTGGTGGTTTAGAGGGAGCATAAATTACCTCTCAACATGCATCCTCATGAGTAGTAGTCTCAGAAAGTTGTGGAGTAGATGCCACAATTGGAGAAACAGAGAGGAGACCGAGTGGAAGCATCCACTCATGAAGAGACCTCCATGAGGGGGAAATTTCAAGCCAGATGGGAAGAGGGAGCAGCCATACCTCGAGGTGTAAGGTGGGGTTATGTGTAGACATAATCCAAAGATAAGAAATTTGGGCAAGGTCCATTGAGATGGCATGTCTCATGGATCAAACCTGGCTACGAGGAGCCCACAGTACAGTAGTAGTAGGAAGGATCAGTTAGATTGATGTAGTTAGATGTCAGCAAGACATAAATCATAGTGACAGATGTCAAATACTGGAGCACAAATAGAGTTAGAAATAGTTCAAAGGGCACGGATGCAGATGTCAGCAGAAGTGCAGAGAATCCAGTACTAGACAGGTGCAGTAGCTAGCAGCAGTCAAAAGACTCTGATGACAGAAGCATTATACTAATTTAGTTGTTCAGAGGCTATTCAGTTTCAAGATTTGCAAGTGCAAACAACATTAGAGAAGTGTAGCATGTAGAACATTCCAAAGGTACCAGATGGGGATAGATTGAATTCCTTTCTTGTTGAGAGGGAGTTTTGAAATTTGCAACAAGAAATACTGAAATTGGTCACTAGAAAGGACAAAAAAAAATGCACCCACACTAGTGAGGAATTTTGATGTACCAGGAGTGAGGAATGTGAGGCGTCTAATTTATTTTTCCCTGAAATAAATTGTGATTTCATCTCATAACAAATTGTGTCAATTAACTAAGTCATGATGATTGAGTTAGCTCAAGAAATTTGATTTAAGGTGATCGAGGTGGATATTGATGGCCACCCGCCTATTCCACTTGGGCCCTCGCCATTGTCTCTTTTAGTTTTTTAGTTTCCTTAATTATAGCACAATTTACTATTTTTGTCAGTTTTTCGGGTCCTGAACTTTCGAAGCCTTTTTGAGGCCCTAAACAATGTTTTTTTGGCATGAAAGGTTTGGCGATTTCATAGAAATCGTATTAGCAGTTGTAGTCCTCAGAGAGATATTTCTAACGAGGTATCATGTGCGTTAAACAAAGAGCATATGACTAAGTTACGACCCCGGGAAGTTGGCTGCCCAACTAACCACAACAGGGCCCATAAACTCTTGGTGTTACATCTCCTCAGGATATGGTTTTGATTGTTTATGGTTTCATATTATTTTAAATAATAAAAATACCATTGATCCTTATTGTAACACAGTTTAGAGGAACATAACTATCAGTTGTATTATAGAAAATTTCCCATGTGCAATTATAAAGTCATTGGAATTCCATGATGGACTGTGCAATTAAGGAAGGTTGATTTTCCTAATTAATATGGAGATAATTCCATAGGAATTGTGTGTGCAAGGAAGGCTGAAGGAAGGCTGAGAATTGGCTAAGTACTAGACCGATTTTTCCTAGATCAGCAGTAGACAATTGGTAGAGTGCTGGAGAATCTCAAGAGAGATTAAGCATTGTGTTTTTTCATGATTCCTTGACTTAATACAAAATAGAGATAGAGGGTTTTGAGCAGTTTCTTCCCCAGATACATCTTGTGTTGTGCGATTGATAACTTGTTTCTCTTACTTATATGTGATTGTGCGATTGTGTTTTGTTTCCACAAATTGTAGGAAGGATTTAGTATCTTGTTTTAGTACATGATTACAAGATCATATTGAATCCCATTGGTTAGATTTTCTACATGAAATAGAAGAGAGGTTTGATACCATCTTGCCTTGTGGTGGTTAGTAGGTCGCAAGGTCTGTGATAAAGACCAACATAAATGGAGGAGGGCTTGCACTGTAATTTAGAGCCATAACAGAAGTCGACGTAGGCGTAATATTGACTTAGTTATCCCTAGTTTGAGGGTCAACATTGAGATCTGAAGTTCATGTCAAGATTCAGTCAAAGAAATGCCCAGAATCTATCGATCCATATGAGCTAGGTCGAGTCTCTTATGGAGGCAAGTGTCGTGTTTTTTCTATGTGTCGATAGGGTTTGTTCTACAACAATTAGAAGTACATAAGTATAATGCCCTAGTTAGGAAAAAATTTTAGCATGTTTAGTTCATAAGGTATGACCTTAAGACCGTGACAAATTTGCATAGAAGAAGATGGGTTGTGACCCTTAGAGCAAGGTTTATATCTGCAATAAAGACCACAGATCTGGAAGATGGTTTGTAGATTCAGTATGTGTGGAGACAACAAATTCAAAGGAGGGTGGAACCTGAGCAGAAGATTGAGCATGCAGAAGAAATGTGCCATATGAAGAATGGATTGACATGCAGAGGAGTTGATTTTGGTGGACTTTCCATAGAGTTTTAGACAAAGATCTAAATAAACCTTTAAACAATTAGTAAATGGACTATTAATGGCTGATTTGTGACCCTATTTCAGTCATCTACAAATTGTTAGAAGTATGATAAGAGGAGTAGTTCATATTTGTTCATATATTGGACAACAAAGATCAAATTGTCGATACACAAGAACAGTGATCTTGAGAGGACTCAAACCATTGTTAGGTGGCAAATTTGAAGAGCCCTAGATGAAGGCAATATTGTGGGCCCTAGATTGGTAAAAACAATTGACTATGGTTGGGCAGATTGATGGTAGGCCAAGTATAGTTGGAGGGTTGTTAGGTTACTGTCAAAGAAGATCCCTGACTCTTCTTCTGGTGAAGGACAAAAAAATTGGTAGAAGGGCAAGTGTATAGGGCCTAAGGATGTGCAGACTTTAAAGGACTAAAGTAACATTCAAGTGGGCCAACCAACTAACCCTAGCTCACTATATTGTAGAGGATTTATTCAGTGAGAAGAAGGGCAGCCTCCATAGCCCTGAACTTCTCATCTCGGAGCTGTAGTATGGCAAAAGTGGGCATACCAAAAATTTGTTCGCAAATGGAATTGTGAACAACTTGTTACCACTCAAACTAGTAGTGGATCTAAAAGGGGTTCCTAGGAGGGAAACTACTAGGACAAGGGAAACGATGGAGGCTTAGCCCATTGTCACCATAGCTAAGGCTCCTTGCTCTTCACAGAATTTCACTGATGGGTGGAGTCGAGGTAGTTTAGGAAGTCACTTGTAGAGTGTAGATCAATGAATAGGTGGGAAGTGACCCTCGAAACCCTTTCCCTAATATAAAATAAAGAGTGGGACTTGCTTTCCTTTTAAGCAAGGGAATTATCTTCTAGGGAGAGAGGAGGGGGATTGAGGGGCTGAGGGAGAAGAATAAGACTTATGAAGGAATTTCTCAATCCCTAAAATCCTTTGGGAACTTGGATTCCCAAATGGTCCTTGATGAAATGCCTTTGACACCAAATGGGACCACACAAGGCCAAGTGGACCCAGCCCAGGTTCGGGCATGGAATTTAGTAACCAATGATGTTCCTATCTTGGACAATGTGATGGGAAAGGATCAGACAAGTGTTTTTACTTTGATAGGTCAAATTGATCCTACTAGGTTTTATCCTTGGGAATACCTAGACAAAACTTGATCCTAGAGCTAGGGCTTGAGGTATCCAGAGATTCCACTGTCGGAATTGGCCCAAGTTCTGAGGAGAGTGAGGGAACCCAGCAACGCAACTACCTGTAGGAGATAGAAGTTTTCCTCTAGCTAGATTCCTGGGAAATTGTTGCCCTAGGTGACCTAATGGGACTAGACCTAGGGAATGTGAAAATTTCTTAGATTAAGAAACCCTATTGCAGTATCTTGATTTACTTCTCCTACTTGATTTAAGTTACAAGTTAATTTCTGAAATATTCAATAAATTAGCGAAGTAAAGAGTAAATACAACTAGCAACCTACACATATAGATCAAATACTGAATAACATGCTCATAGACAAAGTGACACATGGATTTTTTGGAAAAATATCCACAGAAAAACCCAATGTGGTAAAACCAATGCAGCTAGCTCTGGAGGGTTTTCATTATTATGCAGAATCTAAGTACAACAATCCTGGGCACCGAAACTGGTTCACCCAACAGAGAAATAAAAATGGCAGTAATATGCTGCTCTGAATCCCTCTACGTCAACCTAACTGACCTGCTTCAGCCTCTGCGCTGCTCAGTAAGGGCCTGCATCACACCTGAAGGGCTTACACTGCCCCTGCGCTGCCTTGACTGGGCCTGCGTCAGCCCTGCGTGGCTCCTGCTACCTCTGCGTTGCCCCTGCTGGGCTCTGACTAGACAGCATGGCTCCTGCTGCCCCTGTTGCTCTGGCTGGTTGGAATTCTTAAGAAGAAAATGCATAGGTAAGAAAGAAGGCATTGGCCAAAGGAAATGCATAATAGTCAGAAAAATTGAAGAAATGAAATGAAAATAGATCAATCTCCACAAATAACTGAAATAGCTCAATGGGAGTAGAGAGTAAAATATTTGACAACAACAATAAGTTCTTATAGAATTAGCTAAGAGAACAGAGGAGACTAATTCATGAGGTTAAAATGTTGTATAATTGTTGGCATAGGAAAATTGTAGAATTGTTAGAGTAAATCTCTGCAGGTACCATTAGTTGGTGATCATTGATAATCATTTCATTTCATCAAATACCCTGATGAATGGGCCTTACAAGCTACTTGCATAGACAAATGCCACAGAAGTTGTGTGATGGAAAAATATTCACACTATATTGAAGAAAACACCTACCAAATAAGGATGACATTTCAAATGGGGCAAGAAACAATAGAGAGATAGACATCGAAAAAGTTAAAATGCTAGGGAAACAGGTAAGCAACTAGGTAGCATGGTAGAAAGCACAACATAGAAAATTATAAAAATGGAAAACCCTACAAATTAGCACCCATCCAAACATCACCAAAAAATTTTCTTCAACTCTAAATCTCCAAATTCATTAAATTATATCCTGTATTCAAACCTGATCCTCTCTGTTAGCCATTCTGAAGATAAGGCCGAGAACTTAATATAGAACCATCACCTACATGTAGTGATGTTATTCTGTGACCAGAAAACCTACTTTCGTGAAGACATGGAAAGGTAAACACTCTCTGCCAAGATTTTCCATACAGCCCAGGTTGAGCAACCACATATACATCACCAGTTTTTTCTCTTCAGATTTGTAACTTAGAAGAGCTTTGTCTGGCCACCTTTGGGTTTCTCCCAGAGTCACCCAGGCAAGCCCTCTCAACATCATCCTCTTTCTATAGTACCTAATTAGTAATTTAATTAACCATAACAGTTTCTTGATCATGCAGGTATTTCAAATGTATTGCCAATAAGTATAAAGCTTTCATGTTAAACAATCAGGTCAAAAGACTTTAGACTATGATGCAAAAAATACAAAGAAACCTCACCAACACCCAAAGGACAAACAAAGTCAAACCTCCATAAAGTATAAATAGATATCTGATAAACTTCATTCCACCAAAAAAATGTGCTTAACTAAAGAAAATTCTAATTATTGTGCTTTCAAGACAAAGCTTTCAAGGGAAGTGATGTTATAAACATAACCCTACACCTCATGAACAGTCAATGTGTATAAACAGACCGTCATAAGGCTCATTTTAAACATCATTATTATCATTTTATAAATCATTTTTATTAAATCAACAAGAAGAAAGAAAAAATTGCATTCAGTTCCACTAAAGCAAAGTATATGGTAGTTTCATATACTTATTATGAAGCTATCTAGATTTGGAACTTGATTGTAGAGTCAACCAGTTGTTGAAGCCCAATATTGTCTCTTGTGAGAATCAAAGTTACATCAAGCTCTATGAAAATCCAATGTGTCATGACCATTTCAAACACATTGATATTCAATACAATTTCCTAAGATTCCAAGTTCATTAGGGAGTTAGTAGTGTTGGACCACATTCTAAAAAAGTTGCATATGCTTAATAGTTTGACAAAGCTCCTAACAAAGGGGAAGTTTGACAAGTTGGGGGAGAATCTTGGGTTATTGGAAAAAAAAATTTCTCAAGAGTGTTAGATTACCTAGTTGGTCTCACGTCAGCCTTGAGAAGTTGACCAGCACTAGAATTGCAGAGTTATATTGTTGTACACCAGTCAGAAATATTCTTAAATACAACTAGAAGCTTATAATGACACCTTCGAGGATAGACAAATTAGTTGTTGCGTCACACCCACCAAGTATGGCACACTAGTTGAGGATATTAACACCATCATCTCAGGTGCATTCATGAGTGCACACTTATGGAATGAGGCACCTTCAGGAGAGGAGTTATATCTACTATGATAATGCACTACTCAAAAAGAAAAGCCTTTCGTACAAGGCAAAGTTATGTGGGAGTTGCTCATGCTCAACGGAGATGCACCACTAACGCTATCATTAGCCTGCTTTCTGACAACACCTTCTCTTAACTTATAAATGAAAATGATGGGCACAGTAGTTAGACATTTGTAGAAATAGATAATAAGAGTGAGTATTGTTATCTTGTAGGTTGTAGTAGGAGCTTTTGTGAGATGACAACTTGCTGTGACATTCTTCTATTTGAGTAATAAATACTTCTATGCAATTGTTGTTGGAGCCTACTCTTTTTATCCTAAATTCTCAAATTGTAGATTTTTGTAGAGTGGGCCTAATATATTTGTTGTTTTAATCCGTTTTACTTCTTCTCTCTCCCTTTCTCTCCTACCTCACTCTCTCTTCCCCTCTCTCTCTCTCTCGACCCTCCAATCCTCTCACTATATCCCTCCCTTTATCCTTCTTTAATCTGCCCCCTTTCCATCTTTGTGTCACTATCTCCCTCTCTTACCCTTCTCTACCTCTCTCACTCCTCTCCCTCTCTCTCTCTCTCTCTCCATTCCTTCTCTCCCCTATCCTTCAGTTTATCTCCATCTCTCCCTTCTGACTCCCCTTGTCTTGTCGCCTCTATTAATCTATGTCTTTATTATTCCTTCTCATATATATCTAGAATTATTATATATCATGACAGATTGGGACCTACGATTGGGTTAATTCTGCCTTGTTGGCAAGGTTAAAATGGTTAATCTTCGATAGAAAAAATGTAGATAAAATATTTCATCAAAAAGAGGGAACCATACCCTATCTTCCAAGCTATGCCTATCAGTCGCTTGGCCTCTTCTTGCTCTCACATGAATGTAGTCTTGCTTGACTGTTACAGAAGAAGGTTTCGCATTATCAACTATTTGTTTGGGACAAATTTTAGTTGTTTCAACACTATTACATTCTTCAAGCTTATCCTTTAAACCATCTTAGTCTTTTGTAATCTCTTCAACTTTGTAGTGCTTTCCATTCCTATCAGTCACATATGTTTCCTTGGTCTGTTAAGGGACAAGGTCGACAACATTAGGATGTTCTTGCAATAAACAAGGGTATTTCCAGGACACAGTCAGGTGGAGCAAGAGTATAAGAGCCAAATTTCTCATGAATGTGGGACACTTGAACTTAAGATTTTCTGGAGTAGTCATGAGGTGCAGTATGGTTATTAAGACTTCATTAGATGGCCATTCTCCAGACTTAAACTATGTGACAACACTGTGGCTAAGTTTGAAACTGGAGATTGAACATACATTTGGTTTGATTACAATAGACATTTTCATCAATAAATGTAAAGCAATGGCTAACAAATACTATAAATTAATAAATAAATAAGACATGGCAACAAGCAACAATACTTACAAAATTTTTACATTGAGACACAAAGAATAAGCAACTATTGTGCACAAACAGAGACCAATAAAACTATCATCTTAACCCCTAACCCCTTAAACACTAATTCCCAACCCCTAACCCATTTAACCCCCTAAACCTCTAAACCCATAACCCATTTAACCCCTAAACCATAAACCTCTAAACCCTTAACCCCTAACCCTTAAACCCTTAACCCCTGACCCATTTAACCCCCTAAACCCCTAGTAAACCCCTAACCCATTTAACCCCGTAAACCCTAAACCTATAAACCCTTAATCCCTAACCCCTTAAACCCTAAACCTTTAAACCCTTAACCCTAACCCCTTAAACCCTAATTCCCGACCCCTAACCCATCTAACCCCCTAAAACCTAACCCCATTAGCCCCTAACTTCTAACCCCTAAAATCCTTAACTGCTAAATCCCCTAACCCCTTAAACCCCTAGCCCATTTAACCCCCTAAACCCTAAACCTATAACCCCTTAACCCCTAACCCATTTAACCCCCTAAACCATAAAATTCTAAATGCATAATATTAACCCCTTAACCTCTAAATGAATAATATTCCCTTAACCCCTAACCCATTTAACAACTAACTCATTATTCCCCTAACCCATAAATGCGCCTAAATCCCCTAACCCCTAAGCCCTCAATCCCTGACCCCTTAACCCCTAAGCCCCCAATCCCTAACCCCTTAACCACTATCTCATTATTCCCCTAACCTCTAAACCATAAACTTCTAACCCCTAAGCCTCTATTCCCCTAAGCCCTAAGCCCCTAATCCTTAATCCCTTAACCACTAACTAATTATTCCCCTCACCCTTATAATAATCCTTAAAGCCCGTTGGGATTAGCCATTTCAAACAAGAGAAGGTCTAGTTGGGACCTATGATTGGGTTAATTCCCCCTTGTTGGCAAGGTGGAATACCATGAGAAAAACCATGGGTTGCAAAAACCTCTCCTAAATTTACTATTTTATCTCAATTTTATTTTAATAATTAATTATTTAATTTCTTTAAAAACTCATCTGGATAAATGACATAAAATTTTAAGGTACATGCCTTTCGAACCACTCATTGTGTGGCTCGCCATCAATGTTTTTAAAATAAATTTATTAGAATGAAATTGAATTGATTTTTGAAGCTTCCTTTTAAATCAATTGTTGGTATTACAAAGAATCACAGAGTGCGCTCAAAATCCATAAAAAAACAATGGGTATGATATTAAAATGATATTTGAAGGCATAATATTAAAAATTATGTTTGTAAAAATGGAGGGCGGGACTCGCAGTGATCAAATTTGAAGGGTTGGTTCTAATTTCAATTAGAAGGGAACATGTTCATGTCACCCTTCAACAATGAAAAGCTTAAAAAAAAAATACATTTTGATTGACAACATTATGCATTTTTACTTTTCATTTTCAATCGAAGTTATTTCTATAAAATAAATTAAATTCGTAGATGACAAGTAGTGTTGTATCTCAAATTGGCCCAATCAATTTGAGCTTTGTTAACTTCTTTATTTGGCTTAAACATTCTTGCAATCAGAGCGCTATTCCATCTCTCAATTCTTTCATTGAAAACTTTCTCAGATTTTATGGCCCTAAAATGGAGAAGCATGAGGATTTCTTTGGCTAGACATAAACTATTATCATATTTTAACAAAATAAATTGTATCCTATCACAAAATAAAATTACAAATGAATCCAAATCTTTAAAAAAATTCAAAAAAATAAAATCATAAAATCAAAAGCTCATTTATTTACTTATCATAGAATTTCATCCCAACAAAATGTAAAAAAAAAGAGAGATGAACTTAATTCCCTTTATTCCCATATATATTTTTTATATTGAATTCTATATGGATTGTGAGAGTTTCAATCTCCCATCCACTAGGATGTAGGGTTTTCTTTTTTCATTTGCTAAACTCACAAGTGACATGTAGAGAGTTCTAAATGGTGATGTATAATGAAACTAAACTATTTAAATCTAAACATTGATTTGGATAAACTATACTTTGAAACCAAGGTTGTAAAATGCTTCCCAAATGTTGAAAATCATTAGCCAAAGGGATATATGATAAGGATATATAACTACTTGAAATAATAGTCCTCTTCTATGTCTTCATATACATAACTCATTTAATGGGAAAGGTGAATAAATGAAGTTATTTTGATCCAACCAAGAAAAACAATTAACCACATGGAAGTAGGAAATTTTGGATTATCACTGACTTGTGTTGTTTATCCTATTGATCACTAAATTATTGAAGGACATATGTGTGAAGTTATATTTGTTCGTGGAGGAGATCAAAAAAATTCTTTTTGAATTAGTTTATGAGAGGAGTTTGTAACATTTCCAATTACTTCTAGTCATTCTAATTGGTGAAAATTTGACATTATCATCCTCAAATTTATTTACTTTCTACATTGGAATCAATGGAACTTGAATTTAAAATTAAAATTACATAAAATTAACAAAGTAGGTAAGCTTAAAAGCTTATCTAAACTATTTCTTGGCTAAGGTTTTGTATTTTTGGAGGGTAAGGAGTAAGGAATTAGGTTAACGGTACAATACCAAGAGACATCTTGTAGGAGCGAAAGCATGTATCCTCATGGAATATTAGTGAGTAATCTTGTAGGAGCTAAAGCATGTATCCTATTAGTGAGTAATTCCAAGTGGTATGGTTTTCCTTGAATAAGGGTGATGATAACCCATGAGTTATCCATTCTAGATATTCCACATGGTATGATTTTATTTCAATAAAGGTGACGATTGTTGACATTTTTTAACCAATAAGAACTAGTAATTAATGTCAACACTGAGCGATGATAAGTTTTTATCTTGTATATCCAAAAAATAAAAGGGTAAGTTCAAAAGGTCTCCTTTATTGTTGTAAAGACTAGTGAAAAAAGCATGTTTTTACATTTGGAATTTGAAATACAAAATGGACAAATAGTTTGGAATAAACATTCCTTTGTACTCTAGAAAGGAGGGCCCCAAACAAACTTGGCCATAAATGGTCTATAATTAACCTTCACAAAGTAATACCTAGAAAAGTGTGTATATATACCTTATTTCAATGCCATCCAAAAAAGGTTATTGTAGTTTAAACTTTGTAGGATGAAACGATTCTTTTTGGCAATGTTAGTACTATGTATACACAATTATTATGTATTAAAATGAATGGGGCAACCATACAATGATATTTTACCAAATAGATTCATACATACTTTGGGAAAGAAAATTTGGATGATTATGTCATTAAAACTAATGGGACAAGCATACAATCACTTTTTACCAAATAGATTCAGACATACTTTGGAAGGCAAATTTGGATATTCATTGTCCTTCAATGTGTGTATTGGCACAATTAATGGGAGATTCGGCAAGCAGAAACAACCATGTTCTTGCATGTGAATTTGTGTGTTTTTTTGTGAGAACACCAACCCATAAGGAAACAACATATCAATCTTATGTTAGCCACTGACAGTGAAAACTTAATTTCCCCATATATAATCAGAATTATATTGCAAAGACATATCCTATATGAATATCCTATTTCACCATGAATGACTTGTTTATTCTTTAAACAGTGTAATAATATATTAGATCTAAATAGTGCATTAAATGTATTGAACACTTATATTGATAATCTAAATCTTTAACATAATTTCAATTTACATTTAAATATTTAAAAATAAATTATTTATTTTAAATTTCATAAATTTTGAAATCATTTAGTTTTTATTTATATCTAAATATTTAAATATATATATATATATATATATATATTTTAAATTTCATAAATTTTAATATTATATAGTTTATATATATATATATATATATGAATATGTAAAAACATTTTTTATAAAAGAAGTATCAATAATTCACTCTTACATAACAATAATAATAAATATTTATAAACATTACCATTCATATATATATACAAAAAAGTTTAAAAGCCTTTTTTCATAAAGGAAAATTCTTAAAAACATTATATATATATATATATATATATATATATATATATATGCACCATATAATCAACTAAAATTTAAAAGCCATATCATTAACTTATTCTAACAGAAACACTTACTTAAAAATACTTCAAAACATTATATTATAATATTATACTTATATAGAAATATTCAACAAAGTAGACAATACTTATATAAAAATATTTATCAAGACAACCAATAAAACAACCTAGAATTAACCCTCAGGCCTTTTCAACTAAACCTACTCTGCCCTAGAATCAATTCTCAAAATAAATCTCAGACCAATTAAACCCAACCTGCCTTAGAATCAATCCTCATAATAAATATCAGATCAACTAAACCCACTGTGACCTAGAATCAATCTTCCAAATAAATCTCAAACCAACTAAACCCACAATGCATTAGAATCAATCCTCGTAGTAAACCTCAATGACTCAATCCTCATAGTAATCCTAAGCGAATGGACCAACTAAACCCACCCATGTGGCCTATTGTTCAGGTTTGATGAATGTGATTTATTAAAAAACATAAATGATATTAAAAAACCAAAAACCATACTTGGTAACTCTAAAATTTGGATATTCATCTATGCATCTCACCTAAACCCCAACCATCGAGAGAAAAAAACTTAAGTAACAAGTTGTTGCATTATTCACAATCCATCAAAGTTGCAAGCTTGATAATCTCTGAAGACTCTTGGATGAAGTCCATTACTCCAATATCATTGAAATGTACCTTCAAATTGACTCTTGGATGAAGTCCATTACTCTAACATCATTGAAATGTACCTTCAAATTAAATGCCATTGTCGTCCAAACACAGTCTCCCTATAAGAGGGTAGAAGTGAACCAAAGCTTCTCACAAGTTTTTCTTGAAAGACTCCATTGAGGAGGCCGATCCCTAGGATGGGTACAAGATAATCTTCTAATTGTAGTAAAAAGTGGCATTATGAAGATCAAAAGTTATCAAGTCACATTACTTTTGGTTAAATGGCCTAGGAGGATATACACAATATTTCAGCTGCACAATTATGTATTTTTGCATCATATGCTTTCTTATCATTCTCATCATGTTCACTGCACAAGATTTATCTAGACCATATAAACCATTCGACATAGCTTGTGGAGTATTTTCTTGGAATCTATTCTTAAGCCATGGTAATTAGGAATAATTCTTATGAACAGGATTGAAGTTCAACCATTTTTGCAGAAAAGAACCCATATCATCGACAATATTTGAAAAGGACCATCTATTTCTAGCCTTTAATGCTTGACCACATCACAACCATTTAAGTGTTGGGCTAAGGTTTAACCACACCACTACAACATCATCGACCGCTGAAATTTTTAAAACCCAAATTGACAAGCGTTGTCAAGGCAATGAAAATGGAATTATGATATACGCTTAGCAAACTAGTATGGTTATTACGGTTTAAGAACAATATTATGGTTACAAAAAATTTAATGAAGTTTATAAAAGCTTCAACAACCGAACATCTCACGGTTTTAATTTGACCTACCACCCTTCCGGTACATAATTTTTTTTTTCTTATTCATAGCGGAATCAACAAGCTTGATACTCTTGATGTGTAATATCTACGGAATGACATTAAGATTTCTTCAAATTTATCGCTGGAAGACTGATGGTTGAAATGTTAGTTGCGTCCATTGTACCTAGAATGAACAAGGAAACCAAGGGTTAGTGGCCAACGTGGAGTGATATCTGGAAAATTTATCCAAGAGCCAATAGCCCTTCACATGATATTTTATTATATTATCTGATTTTTTTTTTAAACCAGCAGAAATAAAAATTTGAATTTTTTCAGACGTGTAATATTTTCATTGCACTTCTGAGACGTGTTAGAGCCCTTTTGACTGGCTGTGACAGGTTCAATTTTGAACCATGGGCAGGAGTATTCATTTTTCTTTTAAATTTTAGACCTCCAGTTAAAATAACATTTTTCCCACACAAAACATGTGTTTTTGTTATCTCCCGCTGGCTTAGTGATTAGGGTTTTTGTTGTGGGTCTTGTTCTTACAACTGCCTTACTGCAACTTCTTACGGGTGCCCGTTCCGTCTCAACAATCTGCAGTTTTTGAAGTTGCATTTTTCAAGAATTCTACTAAGTTCAATAGTTAAGATGCACGATTGGGGGATCTAATGCAATTTCTTCTGGGTGTAAGTTCAATAGTTAAGATGCAGGATTGGGGGATCTAATGCAATTTCTTCCGGGTGCAATTTCAGTCTCAACAATCTGTGGTTTTCGAAGCTGCATTCTTCATGGATTCTACTAAATTCAATTGTCAAGATGTAGGATTGGGGGATCTATTGCAATTTCTTCCTGGTGCAATTTCAATATCAACCATCTGCGGTTTTTGAAACTGCATTCTTCAGGTATTATACTAAGTCCAATAGTCAAGTTGCAGGATTGGGGGAGCTATTCATGGTTTTCTTAGCTTTCATCAGAATGGTTTAAAATGCATCCAAACCCTTGAGAATATTGATGCTAGTAGAATTTCCCCCAATATGATCCAAATCAATGTGAATGGCACACATGGGCAAATAAAATTCATTCATCGGATGTATCGATGTGGGATACAAAGCACTGTTATTTGCTATAAGCTTTCTATATGTATGAAGCTCTGTAGGTGGGTTCTCATAAACAGTCATTTATATTGTTTGTATTTTACTACAGATAGCAAGATTGAAATCCTGAGTTATTATTAGATTGAAAGCAGAGCAGAAGCCTTACAAGACCTTGTCTGATAAAGAATAATATTCTCATGCTACAGTAAGGAAATATCTTGGTTTATTTATCTGCTGCATGCATGATATTCATACATATCTATATGCATTCTCACCTGCAAAATACAGAAATATTCCTTTCTAGCTCATGAAAAACAATAGTTATCAATTTTGCAAAATCCAGGAGAAATCCATAAATTATGAATGCTATTTACTAAATTTAAGGTGATCATTTGTAGTAGCTGGGATCTCCTTTTTTCTTTGATTGACGCTGACATCCATCCTTCTATAAAAAGGTCAGGCACCTACGTATGCACATATTCCATTGTCATTGGGTATAAATTACTATGTTGCTGCCCAAAATCGGTCTCATTCATCTCGAGGATGGGGTGTTGAGGTTAACTGCATCTCTAAGGAGGTTTTAGGGTTGTGATTTATATCATTTCACTTCAATGGAAGGCAAGTACCCACATATTCAAAGCTCACCAACACCACCTGTTTCTCATGGACCATCAAGATTGATGCATAATTCACTCTTCAGCCAACAACAACCACAGATGCCTCTGCAACATCATTGGCATCAGGTTTTAGAGCCTGTATTTGATCTTGCTTGTAACGTGTTCTTTTCAATGCGTTCATTGCTATTGTTTAAGTAATTCCTAGCTTCAACTTGTGCGTATTTACTATTAGTGTTTATCAATATGGTTGGGTTTAGTGTTTTGATTGCACTTGTTAGGATTTTCAAATTTTGATGGTACTTAGAAGAGGGGAACGATATTTTTTATTTGGGAGGTTGTTTTTGTTGTTTGTTCTTGGATGCTCCTAAACAGGGATGTAGGCCCGAGGTATCTCATTAATTTGTATTTGAAAACTCCAGCTACAGGGATTAATGCAGCTCATCTCCATTACATGCAGATCCAGAAACAACAGCTGCAGATGTTTTGGCAACAACAGATGCAACAGATGGAACACGTTGCAGGTGATTTTGTTTACTTTCCTTTTTTCTTCTGTTTCGCATGACCTTTCCATTTCAATAGATTTTTATTCCTGCATGTATGTACCAACTGGTATCGTCTTCTCTCATACATAATTATATGCATTATGCCTTCAAGGAGGCCCTACTGGGTGGGTTGAGGAGCCATTTAATTGTGTAGCAAAAAACCCTCTTATTCTATAACTTGGCGGAATCCAGTGATAAAAAAGCATGTTTTTTACAATCAAAATATGCAATTTCACACATTATGATAGTCTGATGGATTTCTCATTCCCCATTTTCATTGGAACATCTTCACACTGCAATTTCAGCAATCGAAACTTGTAATTTCAAAACTTCATGAATAGTGGCAGCCATATTTTTAAGGAGAAAAATACAGAAAACATGGCTTCCTTGCTACGATTAGCTTATTCAGGTAGGTTGGCCCTGGCTGAAAGGTAGGTGAACCCTTCTCATTCTAGTAAGGTCCTGAATAGGAGGTGTGATTAGTTTGGGAGACAAGGGTTGACCAGGACCTTAGTTGGTTGACCTTTCACTCAGTCAAGATCTTACCTAAGGTCAAGACCTTTGTCTGCCCTTTTAACAAAGAGGATAATGGGTAGGACTTTTCCAAATTTTCCTGAAAACACTCATTTCCATGGTCAGATGAGGTATAACCAATCCTTCTATCTCAGGTAAGTAACTAAATATCAACAAATTTCATATTTGTACAAGCATTGTGTAACGAGGGTTATTAAGGGCTTAGAAATATGTTAGTATTTGACAAATTTATAAGCTAAAGGAATATGGCTTATCAGATGTATTTTTTCGGTGACAGAGTTTAAGCAGCATCAACTTCCTCTTGCCAGAATTAAGAAAATAATGAAATCTGATGAAGATGTGAAGGTGGGATGATTGTAGGTCTTTTTTTTTCTTTTGAAGTATTCTTTTTTAATCGAGTATTTGGTGTTCTGTTTTTCGCTCATAATACACTATGCATGAGTAGATGATAAGTGTTGAAGCCCCTGTCCTATTCTCAAAGGCATGCCAGCTTTTCATTTTGGAGCTTACATTACGTTCATGGTTACATACAGAAGAGAACAAAAGATGTACTTTGCATAGAAATGATATTGCAGGAGCTATAAGGAGCTAAAAGACATTCTTCTTGCATGTATGTACCAATTGGTATCATCTTCTCTCATACATAATTATAGGCATTATTCCTTGAAGGAGGCCCTACTGGGTGGGTTGAGGAGCCATTTAATTGTGTAGAAAACAACCCTCTTATTCTATAACTTGGCGGAATCCAGTGATAAAAAAATATGTTTTTGACAATCAAAATATGCAATTTCACACATTATGATAGTCTGATGGATTTCTTAGTCCCCATTTTCATTGGAACATCTTCACACTACAATTTCAGCAATTGAAACTTGTAATTTCAAAACTTCATGAATAGTGGCAGCCATATTTTTAAGGATAAAAATACCGAAAACAAGGCTTCCTTGCTACGATTAGCTTATTCCGGTTGGTTGGCCCTAGCTGAAAGGTAGGTGAACCCTTCTCATTCGGGTAAGGTCCTGAATAGGAGGTGTGATCAGTTTGGGAGAGAAGGGTTGACCAGGACCTTAGTTGGTTGACCTTTCACTCAGTCAAGATCTTACCTAAGGTCAAGAACTTTTTATGCCCTTTTAACGAAGAGCATAATGGGCAGGACTTTTCCACCTTTTCCAAAAACACTCATTGCCATGGTCAGATAAGGTATAACCAATCCTTCTATCTCAGGTAAGTAACTAAATATCAACAAATTTCATATTTGTACAAGCATTGTGTAACGAGGGTTATTAAGGGCTTAGAAATATGTTAGTATTTGACAAATTTATAAGCTAAAGGAATATGGCTTACGAGATGTATTTTGTCGGTGACAGAGTTTAAGCAGCATCAACTTCCTCTTGCCAGAATTAAGAAAATAATGAAATCTGATGAAGATGTGAAGGTGGGATGATTGTAGGTCTTTTTTTTCTTCTGTTGAAGTATTCTTTTTTAATCGAGTATTTGGTGTTCTGTTTTTCGCTCATAATACACTGTGCATGAGTAGATGATAAGTGTTGAAGCCCCTGTCCTATTCTCAAAGGCATGCGAGATTTTCATTTTGGAGCTTACATTACGTTCATGGTTACATACATAAGCGAACAAAAGACGTAATTTGCATAGAAATGATATTGCAGGAGCTATAAGTAGGGGTGATGTTCTTGATTTTCTTCTTGATATTGTTCCTAGAGATGAAGTCAAGGTAAATTCCTGTAATGTTGAAATCATTTTTTATCATCAAATGGCATTATTATATATACAATTTTTGGCAGATTCAAAGCCTATTTACATTTTCCTAATGACATAACCATGTATACCATACAGTTAAGGATTTTAAAGCATTTTCTCACCGCAATGACATAATTACATATAAAAATCGTGGCAGCTCAAAATTGTCTATCTTTCTGGCTATTTTCATCCCATCAACAAATACATGCTAACCCATCATTGCATCAATATAGCCTCTTCCCTACCTACCCATGCAAGCAAGGAAAGTGCATGAGCATTGAGATCTAGCTCCTACATCTTGCTTTTTACATTCGTTTCTTTCGACAAGCAATCAAATGAGCTAATCTTAGAAATTTAGAATCTATAAGGTTTAGTTACCTTTTCTTTAGGAAAATTTTCAAACATTCTGACACATCTCTTTCTTCATGGGAAGAGGACAAATCCTGTTCTGATTGCTTGTCAGACACTCCAGATAGATTTGTAGCAACACCGAGGATCCTTGAGAAGGACAGCCCACCAATAGAGCTACGGTGAAAGCATACTTGTTAAAATATCTTGTATCCAAATACATACCTATTTACCTGTTAAAACTTAAAAGGACTTGTATCCAAGTACACACCTCTTTAGGAAATCGAAAAAAAAAATTAAAAAAAATTATTCATCATAATCAAACAATTACAATAGAACCATTGACATCCCAAGATCCTAGTTGTGTCTTTCTGGTAACAGAAGAACAGATAAAACACTGCAGATGCATTTTCTGTTTGAATTACTGAAAATGAGGGCCCTAGTTATAGGTATTTGTTTGGGTGTGTAATTCATATTTAACATGGTGATTTTTTTCGTGTTAATGGCTGGTGAAATCATTTTTAGAGAAAAAATAATTTGCACTGAGAGGTGCAAAGTAACGCTAGTAGTGGGGAATGTGGAAAATAATAATTAAGTAAAATATATGGAAATTTTAGTTTTTATATATTTTTTAATAGGAGGTGAAATTTAAAAAGGAAGTTACACTAACATAATTGTCTGAGAGAAATGACATAGTAATGACAGTATCCTTTTCTTTCTGTTCTCTTATCATCCTATGCTTTACTAGATGAATTTAAAGTTTAAATTTTAAATTCCAACTATTTTAAAATGAAATAAAAGTTTCAAAAATAAATTTTTTTGTGAACTTGAATGCTTATTATACACAGCTTTCAAATCACCCTCTTTTCCATTCTTATAGAATCCTGCAATCATATTAGCACATTCCCTACACAAAGAAAATCAAACATTGAAACCCTCTTTTAAACACAAATGACAAGAAATTCAAAAACTCTCTGCATAAAAAGAAAGCATGTAATTGTAACGTAAAATATTACAGACCCTATACTTGAATACAAAGCAAGAAATACTAGGACATTTAACACATTTACTGTCCCTCACTCTTAAGATGGTATCAGGGTAAATATGTTTTTCCATGATATAATGTTGATATATATATATATATATATATATATATGCTCATGAAGAGTTTAACACATTTACAACAAGGGAATTGGAAGGGATTAAATTATATGGAATTTTCCATGATACAACGTTAATATGATCATTATCCCTAAGGGAATTAGACCAGAGGGAATTGAAATTGATTTGAGGTAGATATAATGATATATTCCTGAAATTTTAACACATTCACAACTGAAGGGATTTCGAATAGAGGGAATTGGAACTGGATCAGAAGGAATTGAAATTGATTTTTAGATCAACAGACAGTTTAATCCTAACACAAGTGAAAGCCCCACTGATTTTCTGGTCAACAGGTCAACACATGGCAAACAATTCATATCTCCTTGTTAAGTCGTTTTTATTTATTTTGAAAATCTTGGATAATCCGTTAAACATATGAAATTTCAGGGGTCGATATTGTTACCACTACAATGCGAATACCTACATCTAGCCACTGGAAGAAATATGTATGAATATTTTAAAAATGATATAAATTGAAAGTATAGTTGATTTGTAGTGGCGCCTTTGCATTTTGCAGAGCTCGGGAAGACTAAAGCCTCAAATATTTCTGCGAAAAAGTCTCTTCAAGTGAGTTTAGTTTAATTTTATCGACTATATTTTAGTAGCAGTTATATGTTGCATATTTCTCAAATTGTGGATTTGTTCCTTTCCTGTTGCATGTTGTTTTATATTGTTATGTTGTGATTCAAATTTTTAGTTGTGCTTTCCAGTTATTCTCCTACATAGTACATGCTTTGATAGATTATATCAAAAGTCTTACCAATACAATAACATTGATTTTTGTATGTGGACATTTTTTTTCAGGATGGTCCATTACATAATCAAGATGAGGCGCTGGATCATGCAATTGCACTTTCTTTTTCTAAAGAACTAACCAAACCAAATGGTATATGATGGCAATTTCATTTTTTTACAATTACTTTTAGTTTAATTATATCATTTAGCTCGATGCTTTTCATATTTTCAACTAAACTTTTGCTTCTTAACAAGACTTTGTCATTTCCATGTTTTAGTGAAAATGTTTATGGTTTGATACTCTCATACAACCTTTATCAAGTTACATGCACCCTCATTAAAAAAAACAAGAGAATTTTGCTTGCCATGACTATCTTTCTTTGTCATTGTTGACTTAAGAAATCCTTTTAGCTAAGAAACTAGTTTCAAGGTTATGGCATAACTTGTCATATAAATTGAACATAATTTATATCCAAAATGTTTACTTGTAAACTACTTCACTGGTTTTAGGCTTTCCATTTAAAATATACTTCACTTTGAACTTTGAACGATTTGTTCCATAGACTTGAATATTAAGAGATTTTGGTGTAAGGATTAAAAATTAGCTCGTAAGGCCTCTCAGTTATTCATTTATTTTATCTCAAAATAAAATTTACTATTAAATTAGAACCACTCAGCACAAATACGTCATAGATCAAGATCATACTTTGTAGAGTGTCGTAGAATAAAAATAGGAGCAAGGACACTGAAATTCTTTCAGTTTTCCTGGTTCTTATTCCTTTGTGTATCTTTGCACCTTTAGGGGCAATTTCTAGTTTAAATTTTAATTCTTTAAAGGGTGCTAGCTCAGTGGAAGAGCACTTGCTTTACAAGCAGGAGGTTGGTGGTTCGATTCCATCGTGCCCTGATATTCATATATAGGGAATGATGAAGATCATTTTTTGGTGACGGATGTTGTTTTGACCATCACCAATGAGCTTATGGTGACATTTTTCGACCCTCACCAAAATATGAAATGGTGACGGTCAATGAACGCCATCATATATACGCATCAATAGTGACGACCATTAAAGGTCCGTCACCATAAATCGTTGTTGTTGATATGAAATGGTGAGGGTCACTGTTTGTCATTATAGTCATTATTCGTGATGGACCTTGATGTCACCAATGAGTTTATAGTGACGGTCAATGAACGTTGCCATATATATGCACCAATAGTGACGAACATGAAAGGTCCATCACGAAAAATCGTCGTTTTTCATATGAAATGGTGACGGTCACTATCCATCATTATAAACAATATTCGTGATGGACCTGCAATGTCACCACAACACATACTTTCAGCAACGCCACCTTTGGTGGCGTTCATTTTTTTGGTGACGGAGGCTATTTTCCATCACCATTGCTCATATGAAATGCTGACAGTCACTATCCGTCACTATAAATCATTATTGGTGACGAACCTTGAATGTCACCACAACACCTATACTTTCGGCGACGCCACCTTTGGTGACGTTCATTTTTTTGGTGACGGAGGTTATTGTCCGTCACCATTGCCCATATGAAATGGTGACGGTCACTATTCGTCACTATAAATCATTATTGGTGACGGACCTTGAATGTCACAACAACACCTATGCTTTCGGCGACGCCACTTTTGGTGGCGTTCAGTTTTTGGTGACGAAGACTCTTTTGACCCTCACCACTGAGCTTATGGTGACCATTTTCGCCCCTCACCAATGTGCTTTTTTCTTGTAGTGGATGGTTTCCAAATTTGACATACTCAGGGGTCTTAGTATTTATTACATTCTTTGTTACTAGTGGTTTCTTCTGATCTCTGTCTTCCTCATTACATGTTTCTTCTTTTGTAGGAATTTTTTGAGCTGCTTCATCATTCTTATTTTCTTTTACAAAAATAATCTCTTTGTTTTCCTTTTCTTCGCTTTTACTTGATTCTCCTTCATATCCTATTCCATTTTTTATCATAGGAGATCTTTGAGCATCCAGAATTTCATTCAACTTACTAGACCTTGTTGTTTGAGAGGAATTTTTAGACACTTTCCTCTAAGCATTTTTCTAATTTCTTCCTCAAACGTACAACTTATTATTCCATCTTCTCTTGTTCTCGAGTTTTATCCTTGATTTTATGAAGTAACATGTATTCTATCTTCTTGGCTTCTTCAAGATCTACCTTCAGCTGCATGAGGACTTCTGAATTTTTTTATTCTCTTATATACTTGAGGAGAATGTCCTTTTTTTTCTGCACTTCAGTTTGAGTCTGTCAATCTCCTCCAGAGCACTTCTTAGCTCCCCCTCAAGGTCAAATTCACCTTCTTCTTCTTCATCTTCTAGCAAGAGTCCTTCAAGTTCTTATATGTCCATCAATAAAAATTCAGAGGTTCCTTCTTCACTTGAGGGTTCATCTGAATCTTCAGACGTACTGCTGTCTTGTTGAGCATAGAAGGATTTTCTGTTGAACTTCTTTCCTTTCTGCCAGTTCTTTGATGTATTTTTCTCTGACTCTTGAGCCTGATTCCTTAATTTCTTGTGAGGACACTTAGCAGCATAGTGTCCAACTCTTCCAAAGCTAAAGCATTTGAAAGGAAGTTTACCTTTGTATTTACTTGAGCCTCTATCCAATTTCTTGACAAATTTTGCCTCTTCCTCATTCAAGCAAGAGCATATGTCTTCCTCTTCTTCTTTCTTCTTTTATGTTTTAAAGGTTGCCTCCCTTGTACCTGGCTTCTTCTATGGGAGCCTCATTTCATATGCTGTTAGATTTCCAAGTAGCTCGTTCATGTTCAAGGTCTCCCAATCAGCTGTTTCTTCTATTACAGACACCTTGGGATTAAACCTAGGTGGAATATATCTTAGAATCTTTTGTACAATTACAACTTCATTTATGGTTTCACCTAGAGCCTTCATGTTATTTACTATTTCTGCAGCCCTTAGAAAGAAGCTAGCAATGTCTTCATCATCATTCATTTCTAAGTTCTCAAAATAGGCTCTATAGACTTAAAGTTTGGTAGTCTTTACCTTCTTGTCTCCCTCATGGATGTTCTCCAGTGTATCCCACATTTCTTTGGCAGTGTCTTTGTGCATTACTTTGATAAACTCTGCTTCACAAAATCCATTTAAGATGGCATTCATGGCATTTTCATTAGCTACAAAATCTTTTTTGGTTTCTTTCTCTGAGTCAGTTTCCTTTCGGGCATATCCTAATTCCACAACAGCCCAGACTTCTATTCCTAGAGACATTATGTATGTCCTCATTCTGATTTTCCAGAAAGCATAATTTGCACCCGTAAAGAAAGGGGGGGCTTTATTGGTTGAGCATCCTTCTTTACTAGCCATCCTGAGAACCTAGGATCTCCTTTCAGTTGTTAAATTGGTACAAAGGAACCTGCTCTGATACCAATTGTTGAATTCTTAGTTAAAATGAGAGGGGGGGGGGGGGTTAATCAGTTTAACACATACATGATTTTTTTTTTAATTTTCATCAGCTTATTTACAACTTAATTTTATAACCAAACTTAATATATGAATAGGCCTAATAAGTTGTAGCAAATATTAAATTAATGTGACATCAAACTTGTTATGAGAGCATCAAACATTAAGCAGATTTGGTAAATCATCTCAGCACACAGGCAACACAAATAGAGACCACAGATATAAGTGGAAACCCATAAAGGGAGAAAACCACATCTTATTATTGTTATGATGCAAAGGCAAGTTCCAAATCCCTCTCACCACTATTTTTCTGCAGGCACCAACCTACAGGAGGCTCCGACCTCAATTCTGCAACCTACAACTTGCAAGGAAGCTCCAACTCTCTTCAGTTTTCTTTAGGCACCAACCTACAGGAGGCTCCAACCTCAGTCAGCTACAACTGACATCTATCAAGCTTCAACTTGATAGGGAAGCTCCAACTTCCTCAATTTCTCAGAAGAAATTTTTGTTGATTTACCTCAGATATCAGCTCTGTTCTGTAGCATCTCTTTCTGCTCCTCTCTTCCCTACCTTTTGTGCCTCAATTTTCCAAATTATGCGTTCTCTTTTCTCACTCTCTCTAACCTCTCTATGCATATAAGGATGATATTAATTATAGATATTTTCTTATGAATGTATGTATTCCTCAGGGAATTTTGAAATATATGGCTATACCCCTTAGTCTTCTGCCTTCTCATTTCTTTTCCAGCTCACTCAAAGATATAACTCTATGTGCTAATTTTAATATTAAAGTGGGATTTGTTTTTCTTCCGGAGACTTGCCAATGCATCACAAACAATAAAAATCAAAATCATTTACATTCAATTACAATGAAAAATCCAGCTCACTCATTCAGCCTCTTGGCTCACTGCGCATTTCTCTTTTCTTTGACTGTGTCTTTGTACCTTTCGGCTCTGTTTGTTTCCTTGTTCACTGTCATAGGATAACAACCATATGCCATACATATGTAACTGGGCTTTTTATATCATGCTATTTGATTCTCGGCATTATAAAAATAATCGAACGTTTTAACTTGTTCAATCTTCCAATGTGATACATTACTGTCCACATATTGGAAATGTGCATGTATCATTTTGTGTATACATATATGTGTTGTGGTGCTTTCCTTTCCTCTTAAACTTTGGATTAATTAACCTGGAGCAAACCTATTCTTAGTCTCATCTTTTGGATGGACCCCACATGCCATCTATACTCCGCTCAATGAACTTTGACCAATACATTCCAATCATAATATATATATCAACATACATTACGTTCTCCGTTCGAATGTTTACGAAACAGTCGGTAAGCCTTAGACTTCATCAACACCCATTAAACTTATAAACCTCAGGCCCACTTGCCGACATTTTCTTATTCTTGATGCGATGAATCGCTTCTGAATACTTTCGATTGTGATATTTTTGATGTGATTAATCGCAATCAAAACTCTCAGTATTATGTTCCTATGTACTGCTTTTACTCCGAAGCGATTGATCACTGTTCATTTAAATGTGCCGATGCGATTAGGTCGAAACTAAAACCTATAAAATCACAGCTTATACACCCATCAGGTCTGGAACTCAATAGCAATCACAATTTGCATTTGCATGTTTCGATATTCTTATGCTCTGATGCTCCGATGAGATCACTCTGATCCGATGCGATGTGATTACTCTGATTGCGATTAATCACAATCGCAACTTTTAGTTGCATGTTCCGATATTCCTATGCTCTGATGCTTCGATGCGATTAGGCCATAATTCAAACACATATTAATCACAGTTTATATTCCCATTGGGTCCGGCCTTCAATCACAATCGCAATTTTATGTTCATATGATCCTCTTCCAACCTTTTTTCCGATGCGATTGATGAGGATCCCACCATGTGGTACTTTTTTTTGATAGAACCTTTGGTTCTTTAGATCTCGCGCTATATATATATATATATATGCTCTGGTCTTTTGTATATAAAGCGCAATATATGTAATGCGCTGCATATATATAAGCTTCCGCTTCAATTCTAATGTATCCTCCAGCTTGGGTTGTGATTCTCAAGATTTTATGTGGGGTCCCACACTACATATAATTTTCTACGTCAATATTATATTAATTCTTTGGATTAGACTTAAGCCCAGCACAAATATATGTAGTAATATAACCTTTCGGGCTCCAGAGTTATTTTAACTCGCCTTCACTCTTGCTTCGTAAGGTTCTGCTCCCTTTTGGCTCAGGGTTCCGTTCAACGATTCAATGTTTTATTGTAATTAACTCCACCTACGACTGTGCACTGAACCACTCCAATTCACGACTCTTCTCTTGAATTACTTTTGGTGCACACCATTCATGAAGCTACCTTTCTATTTTGTTTTATTCTTGTCTCACCTTATCACTCCACCATTTGATCACCCATAGAGCCCATTTGTAAGTCCTCCATACGATATCTGCAATGACATCATAAGGAGCTATCCCCAAACCTCACAGCTCTTACGAATTCCTCAATCTCAGATTCTCACCCTTACATACTGAAGGCAATTCAAACCCACATTCTGTTCAAACAATTTGATTCAAACTTTTTCGACGCTTCTGTGGAACGGTGTCCCTTTGGATCGACCTTCCTTTCAGACATATTAAGTCTTTACCTCATGGTTTTAGTCTTCAATCAAATTCTATTCCATACAAACTCAATTAATGAATAATTTATCAATAATTCATCTGCAAAATATACTAAACCCCTGTATTAAGCTCCTTCAGGCCCTTCCAATCTTCACTACTCTGTCTCTCCAATTCTGCTATTAAAAGGCCCTCTTCTACTGTCCTCACTACTCAGTAGCACCACCTCATCTGTGTCCTACTGTCTTTGTTCCTTCTATGCTGCCTCTGCCTCCTCTCTGCTACCTCTGTTACTTGTCTTATGTTCTCTCTGCTGCCTCTGCTTCTTGTCTACTTCCTTTTTGCCTCTGCTACTTCTTTCCTGTGCCTCTGCCTCTACTACTCGACCTCTGCCTCCACTGCTCTCTGTAAATATTAACTATTGTCTTCTACTACTGTCCTTTTCCTGTCTCTGCATCTGTTGGCTTCTTTTCCATCAATGACAACATTTCCAACATAGAATTCCCTACTATGACTCGTGAAGTCGAAGAATGGCAACATGAAATATAAAAATTACAAGAGCAGGTGCAACAAATTTATCTTTCGCAAAGAGCAATAAAAAACTACATGGAAGTTTTGAAGAAAGGTGTGGAAACTAAGATGGATGGTTTAAAGAAAGGCATGGAATCTAATATAGATGGCATGGAATTTGGCATGGAACCTAAGATGGATGACATGGAAGCTAATATCGATGAAAAAATGGAAAACATGAAGAATGATCTAAAACGGTTGACAAAGTTGATACAAGAAATTTTTCATAATGGTGAAAATATAGTAGAGGAAACTCATGATGAGAACAAAATAAATGTTAATAGTGATTTCATAAAATCTAATGTTGGCAGGAAGAACCACCATATTCCAAAAATAGATATGAGGAATTTTGGTGGAAAGGATCTTGTAACATGGATAATATAGATGGACCAATATTTTGATCTCCATAATGTGAAAAACACACAAAATGTACGTATTGCAGCTTTACATTTAGAACAAAATACATTTGTATGGTATCGATGGCTTTGCTCCCGTAAAATTTTTTTCACTTGGTCAATTTTTACGGAGGAAATTATAGCACATTATGAGGATACAAAGAGAAACACCTTATTTAGCCAATTGATAAATCTCAAACAAAAGGGTTTAGTGGGGGAGCACATTGAGGACTTCCAAAAATTGAATATAAGGGTAACTGATATTCCAGAAGAACACAGAATTGATCTCTTCATATGTACTTTAAAGGATAACATCCAACATGAAGTTCATGTTTTGGAACTTGATTCATTGGAGAAGGCATTCAGGTTGGCAAGAAAAATTAAATATAAAATTATGGCGACAAGGAAGCCTACCACTCACTTCTATAAAGAAGGAAGTGTTGCTACATCTAGATTTCCACAACCTACAAGGTTGACACCACAAAAATTGGAAGCAAAAAGAGCAAAAGGGATTTGTTACAGTTGTGATAGCAAATATAGTAAAGGTCATAAGTGTGCTGAGAAGAAATTATTTTACATAGATTGTGAAGAGGAACAAAATGAACAAGAAGAAGATATACACCAGGAACCAACCCTAGAAGAGCAAGACATGAGTCCGACCATATCGTGTAATGCATTGGCAGGAATTACCACTCCTCAAAATCTCAAGATAGAAGGACATATCAAGAAAAAAAAGGTAATAGTGTTGATTGACTCAGGTAGTACCCATAATTTTATTCATTGTAAGGTAGCCAAGGAATTGTATTGTTTCCTATACCCAGCACCAGAATTTCAAGTGATGGTTGCAAATGGAGTAACTATAAATTTCTCTGGAAAATTCCATAATATGAAGCTAACCATGGGGGAATATTTATTTAATAGTCCAATGATTTCCATTCCTATGGGAGGTGCTGATGTTGTACTAGGAGTACAATGGTTACAATCTTTGGGGACGGTAGCTTTTAATTTTCAAGAACTTTTCTTGACATTTTTTTCAGAAGGAAAGGAAGTCGAATTACAGGGTATTGTAAGGAAGTTGGGAAAGATAATAAGCTCTAATTTTATTAAAAATATTCTAAATAAATAACAACTAGGCATAATTTCACAATTATGCTCACTAGAAATTCCAACATCAAAATCATCTATTTCTGTAGATCTCCAAAAAGTCTTGGACAATCATTCAAAGGTGTTTGAAACTCCCAAAGGAATCCAACCTATTTTTTATCATGATCATGCTATTCATTTGATTCCAGGAAGTTTTCCTCCAAAAATCAATCCTTATAGATATCCTTATTTCCAAAAGAGCGAAATTGAACATATGATTGCAGAAATGTTAGAGGCAGGTATAATTCAACGTAGTCAAATTTATTTCTTTACTTCTGTAGTATTTTTACACAAGTAGGATGGATCATGGTGCATGTTCCTGGATTATAGGGAGCTCAATAAGCTCACCATTAAAGATAAATTTCCCATTTTTGTGATTGATGAATTATTGGATGAATTACATGGGGAATTGTTTTTTACCAAGTTGGATCTTCATTCACGATATCATCAAATTAGAGTGAAGAATGAAGATATTTTGAAAACTACATTTCGAACTCATCAGGGTCATTATGAAATTTTCGTCATGCCTTTTTGCCTTACCAATGCACTTTCTAAATTTCAAGGGTTGATGAATTCCATTTTAAAACCCTTCCTTAGAAAATTTGTGCTAGTATTTTTTGATGATATACTAATCTACAATGGGTCTTGGAAGGATCATGTTCAACATGTTGATGGAGTGCTCAAACTATTGCAGGAGAAACAATTAAATGCAAAAACATCCAAATGTTTCTTTGGAGTACAAGAGGTGGAATATCTGGTTCATATTGTATCTCACGAGGGTGTTAAGGTAGACCCTAAAAAAATTAAATCCATTAAGGAATGGAAAGTCTCCACAACCATAAAGCAGTTGCGAGGATTTCTCGGGTTAATGGGGTATTATCACAATTTTTTTAAGAATTATGGGAGAATAGCAGCACCTCTAATAACATTATTGAATAAATATGCATTTTGATGGACTCCTGAAGCAACTAAGGCCTTTGAACATCTTAAAGAGGTAATGTGCCTAGCACCGGTCTTAGCTACGCCAGACTTCACAAAAACCTTTATTATGGAATGTGATGCCTCAGGAAATGGAATTGGTGTTGTTTTAATGCAAGAAGGAAGACCCATTACTTTTGAAAGTCATCCAATTAAAGGAAAGTATTTATAGAAACCTATTTATGAGAAGGAAATTTTAGCGATACTGCATGCACTAAAGAAATGGTCAAGTTGCCTAATGAGAAGACACTTCAAGGTAAAAAATGATCATGATAGGCTTAAACATTTTTTGGAACAAAGACTATCTTCAGAAGAGAAGCAGAAATGGGTCACAAAGATGTTGGGTTATGACTTTGAAATAATCTACAAAAAAGGGAAGCTAAATGTTGTTGCAGATGCACTGTCAAGAAATAATGAAGAGGTGGAAGCATTTCTTTGTGCCATTTCTATTATCCAACCAGATTGGATAACCAAAGCAAGAGGTGAATGGAAGAGGGACGAAGAAATGTGGACACTCATTCAAAAGTTGCAGCAAGATCCTAGTACATCTAATAAATTTAGTTGGAAAAATGATTCCTTGTGGTACAAAGATCGCTTATATCTTTGTAAGAATTACCAGCTAAAACAAAAGATTCTTTTGGAATTGCACACTACTCCTCTAGGAGGACACTCAGGATTTTTAAAAAGTTACCACGGGGTGAAGAAATAATTTTTTTTGGGATGGACTTAAATCTAATATTCAAAAGTTTGTGGAGGAATGTTTGGTTTGCCAATGGAATAAAGTTGAGATAATTAAGACCCTGGGTCTTCTACAACCTTTATCTATTCTAAGTCAACGTTGGGAGGAAATTTCAATGGATTTTATCACAGGTTTACAGAAGTCCGAAGGAAAGAGTGTCATCATGGTGGTAGTTGATAGACTTACCAAGTATGCAAACTTTTTTGCATTATCTCATCCATTTAAAGAAACTACAGTTTCCTTTCCATTTATGGACACAATTCAAAGGCTACATGGAAACCCAAGGGTTATTGTGAGCGACAGAGATCCCATTTTTATTGGAAATTTTTGGGAATAGTTATTTTATTGTTTTGGTACTCAATTAGCTCATAGCGCATCTTATCATCCTCAATCAAATTGTCAAATTGAGATAGTAAATAAATGTTGGGAAGGATATCTTGATTGTTTTTTATATTATAAACTATCACAATGGGTCAAGTGGTTACCTCTCGTAGAATGGTGGTATAACACTTCCTTCCATACTCGAAAAAAAATGACCCCATTTATGGCACTTTATGGATATCATCCACCATCCATCACATCATCTTTAAGAGAAAATTAAAATGTTAAAGCAATGGAAGATCACATCGATAATCAAGAAGAAGTTCTCCAACTCTTAAAGGATAACATGAATTTGGCACAAAATCAAATGAAACAACGACATATCAACATTGCAGTGAGAGAAGTTTTGATGTAGGAGAATGGGTATTTTTATGGCTACAACCATACAAACAAATGTCCCTCAAGCAAGCTAAGGAGGATAATAAATTATCACCAAAGTACTATGGTCCTTACAAGGTGTTGCAAAATATTGGTACTATGGCATACAAATTGGAGCTTCCTGCTTCTTCACGAGTGCATCCAGTTTTCCATGTTTCATGCTTAAAGAAGGTTATAGGTGAAAATCTTCCAGTTCAAACAATATCTCCAGAACTTGATGAGGAAGGAAAAATCATATTGGAACCTGAAGCGGCCACAGAAACAAGAACTCGACAACTACATAATTGATCAATTTCAGAGCATCTCATCAAGTGGAAGAACTTACCCAGTGAATATTCTACATGGGAGGATGAGAATTTTATACAAAAGCACCCAAAGCTGCTAAAGCGTTGAGGACAATAATTTTTTGAAGGAGAGGAGCATGTTAAGTCCCTATATTACTATTATAGTCCCTTATTGTTGTTAATGTAACCCCATTATTGCTATTATTGTACCCCTGTAACCCCCATATTTTTATTATTGTGCCCTTAAACTATTATTGTTTGGTCGAATAGGATTACATTGTGGACCCATGGACTCCTATGTATAGAAAGGAGGTTTTTTAATTTGAATCATCTAAGAATTTTTCATTCATTTAATGTATTGGAGGTTTCCCCTTTGAAGTGGCTTATTTCTAAGGCGTTGATATCTCTTTTCTTCTATTTTTTTAGCTGGTTTCCCAATAACTGAATATATGATAGTTAACCACATTATTTAAAGAGGGCGAAATATAATCACATTAAGACCTGCTCAACCCTATGTTTATTGTATTTGACGATAATGTAGTCTTTAATTAATATACATTAATTAACTAATTAATTAATTATAACATTAAAATATTAATAAATTGTAGCATTAAACATTAATTCAAAAATATGTAAAATATATATTAAGATTAATTAATAATCAAGTTAAATATTTATTATATTATCATTATTACATTGACATATTAATTAAATTATTAATACATAATTATTATACTTAATTATATTATTCAAATATATCTAAACATGAATATATTCGGATTTGGTTAATAATAATAATACGATGTTGGAATTGTACTTAAATGTTTTTAACCTTAAAACATTAATTAAAATTTTTGACAATATATTAATCAAAACATTTATATAAAAATGTTCAATTACAATGAACATTAATTTTTATATTTTTAAATTAATATTTTCATATTGATTAATAGTAATATTATTTAGGATCAGGGAGAGAAGCAATGGATCGAAAGAGTGTTAGGGTTTCTGACTGTTGGGTCGCCGACACCGACCCTGCAGAAGCTCTAGGCGTGCTTGGCTCTGCCTCATTCACCGCGGCTTTTCCAGGAAATATGAAGTTACTCACAGCTGCAGCTCAATGCCACTCTTCCATCCTCTTCCAACATTGCAGAATCTCGGCTTCTACTCGCCAAGCAGCTGCCGACACCTTTTTGCACAACGGTCACTGGGTCACTCTAGATTTTGACTCCAAATCTCAGGCGGCCAAACTGATAGTGCATGATGCCAACACCTCCTATATCCAATAAGGAACAACATTTGAAGTCTCACCCACTGTTGCGACCCTGTCAGGGCTTAGCTTCACGAGCGGGTTGAACAACTCTGTCAAGGTGCCGCCGCAGGTTGGAATTTCTTAGATCTAGAAGGGCCTAACTCATCTTCCAGCAATAATCAAAGAAAAATTCCTCTCAGACACAGCGATGCAAGGATTAGGCACTGATCAGGCTCGAAACAGAGGCGGGGTGCTAAGCACTTCTGACCACTCACCCTCTAGCTTTCAAATCCATATTGTTCCTCTTTCAGGCAAGACACTGGTGCTCTGGGTGCATGCTTCAGATCTGGTGCATGACCTCATGCGAGAGCTTGAGTTCAGGTTGGGCATCCCAGCAGCTCTTCAGAGACTGATTTATGAAGGTAAAGAGCTCGAAAACCATCTGCCCTTGTCTTATTACAGTATTGAAAGAGATTCTTTAGTGATTCTTACCTTACGTCTACGAGGAGGAGCATCTGGGCAGACCTCTTCAGCTCATCCTTTCTCCTATAAAGATGCGGTTCATGGTCAACCCTCCAAGAAGACTGCCCAACCAGCTGAGGCTCCCAAGCCCTTCTTGGTAGACAAAATGATGGAAAATCCATCCATTGAACTCTCTCAACCATCTCTGGATGATCAATATCAGACGTTTGTAGAGTCAGCCCTCATTTGCCGGTTTAATGGATTGTGGCCTAGTACTGCCGATCTATACCAATGGATCCACTCCAACTGGACCAACAATAGTAAGGTCTTTCTATGCTCGAAAGGCTTCTTCATTGTAGTCTTTGCCTTCAGTGAGGATTACAAGAAAGCCTTAACGGAAGGCCCCTGGTTCTGGGGATCAGCAGGTCTCTTCCTCACCCCCTGGTTCCCTGATTTTGACCCCTCCTCAGCTGTCATAACCAATCTTCCCATTTGGGTTCGTCTTCCAAATCTCCCTGCTCATATTTGGCATTTCGCTATCTTTCAAGGGATTGGAGATACATTAGGCCGCCATTTGGCTACGGACACCTCTCGAGGGGAGAAAGGAATATATACTTTTGGCAGAATATGTGTAGAAATAGACATCAGTAAAGCGCTGCCTGATCATATCAACCTCAAAGTTGGGAACTTTCATTGGACGCAAACCTTGGACTACGATAAAACTACTTTCAAATGTCACCATTGCCATCAGACGGGGCATCTCCAGAATACTTGTGCGAAGTTCCTCGACAAAAAGAAGAATATCCCACGCAAATGCAAATCCAAAAACTGGAAACCATGTGGTAGACCTCCAATGGATGACATAGATTCCTCTAGCTCAGATGAGGAGGATATAGAGGTGGAAGGGGAGAATCTGGACCCCCCGAAGGACATGCCCCCAGCACGCCCAGTGGATCCTGTTGCTCCTCAGATCTCGCAGAAGCGTTCTCATTAGTCTTCTTCCTCAGATTCAGACAAGGAGACTCCCCCTTCTGCGCAGAATAATTTGCAAGTGGTTCCTATCCAACCAGCTCAAAATGGCTGGGTCACTATCAGTAAGAAGAAAGGGAAAAAATATCGATTGGGAGACCCCACCCATTCTGGGTCAACTCCATAGTCTAGCTCGCTATTGTATGATCTTCTTGTTATCTTGTGTTTTTGTCGTGGATGCTCTGTGGGACCGAGGTTGATAGTCTATCATTTCCAGCTCCCTTGCTCTTTTGCTTCGCTTCTATGCAAGCTCTGATTTTACTATATATATTTACTTAATAGAATTATTCTTATTCAGAAAAAAAAAATTAGTAATATTATTTAATTAAAATATTAATAAAATTAATTAAAATACTTGACAATATATTAATGAAAATATTTATATAAAATACATGTCTCACTAGCACAACTACTTGAGGATCGGCTTCGTTAGCAAGGTGATCAAAGATGAAACCTCACGGGGGGTGGTTATGTCATGTGTTAGGTGGGGGGATATGCTAAAACATCAAGTCAGCTAAGGGTGTTTGTGGCCCATTCCAAGTGCAATTCCTGGGGTGACTTTGACAACTTAGATGTCCCTCAATTGTGGCTTCTCAAGTGTAGAGGATCACACACACACACATACATGCTAAAAAATCAAGTCAGCTAACGGCTCTTGTGGTCGATGCTGGGTGCAATCCCCAGTGACTTTGGTGACTTAGATGTCCCTCGATCATGGCTCCTCAATTCTAGAGGATCCCACACACACACACACACACATTAATAATAAAATTAACCAATAATTTAAAAATTATTAAATAACTCTATTAATATAAATATGAATTTATTAGAATTGGATTTGTGAACAAATGTTTCTAACATCACAATGTGACATTACAAGATTTCGTCAACCACGTTTAAAAATGTAGTTGACTCCTTCACTATGACTGTGTTTAACAATAAAAAATCTCTAACTTTAGTGAGATATAATTTCCTATTAATATTATTTATTAATATTCATAATTAGAGATGTTGTGATTCTTGAATTTTAAAGAAATCTATTAAATGTTGCAACGTGACAAATATTATCGCATTGTTACACACTGGAATTTATCCAATGTCGCAATGCAACATTCATACATTACTCAAACACATTTACTAATAGAATTGACTATTTTGGATTACGTTTTGTAGTCATCGCTCCTCAAGTTCATTCAAACACAATTCCCTATTAATGGTTGATCATTGTCTCTAAGACCAACCCTGATCAACCATGGAAAATGAATCTATTGTGAATTATGATCAACCACGATCATACAAGTTCAAGCTTGGTCAACCATGATTAATAATGATTGAATTTAGTCAACCATGATTAAGTTTTTTGCTGTTTGAGTTTGGTCAACCATGGTTAACCATGATCCACAATGGTCAGTCATGCTCATTTAATGTGAACCATTGTCAACAATGAACAACAATGTTGAACCAAAATCAACCATGGTTAAGCATCATCATCCATGGATATAATGGTCAACCATGATTAACGGTATTTAAATATGGTTAACTATGGTCGTTGTATTTATGGTTAACCATGGCCAACCATGATCGACCATGAGAAAAATAGTCAACCATGATTACCATGGTGAAGCATGGTTGATCATGGTTGATTATGGTCGACCATTATCATACATGGTTGAATATCAGTAACCATGGTCAACTATGGTCAACCAAGATCGATGTCCATATGGTTAATTATGGTCAAACATGATGATGCATGGTTGAATATCGATAACCATGATCAACTATGGTAAACGAAGATCGAGGTCCATATGGTTTAATCTGGTTAGCCATGATCAACCATGGTCAACCATGATCAACATGTTAATCTTTGGTCAACCATGGTTAACCCAGAACATTTCATGTTCCCTAGACTACTCATCGAAAACTACAATTAACGATTGTTATAATGGTCAAACATGGTCAGCCAAGGTCTCTATGCCTGATTATGGTCATCCATTGTGAATAGTGCATATATTTGTGGTTGAATATGGTACAATTCCCTATTCATGGTTAATTCATCTCTACAATCAACCATGGTAAATCATGGTTAATCATGGCTAAATTTAGTCAACCATGGAAAATGTCTCTACTGTCAACCATGATTAATCATAATTAATAAAATTCAATAATTATCAACCATATTCAACCATTTTCAGTGATGGTCAACCATGATTACGCGTGGTTAAATTTCTTCCACCATTATCGACCATTATTAAGGTCTCTCTCATTGATCTTGGTAAACTATGCTTAAGTGTGGTAAACAATGATTTTAAACCATGATCAACCATGGCCACCCATGGTCATTTAATGTGAACCATTGTCAACCATGATCAACCATGGTCAAGCATCATCAGAAATGGTTATTATGGTAAATTAATATTTTTATGGTCAATCATGATTAACAGTGGTTGAATATGGTTAAAAAAGGTCATTGTATCTATGGTTAACCATGGTGAATGATGGTTAACCATGATAAAAATGGTGAAACATAGTCAACCATGATCATCCATGTTTGAACATCATCAACCATGATCAACGATGATCAAGGCCTCTATGGTTGAATATGGTCAACCATGACTAACCAAAGTCAACCATAATCAACATGATATTTTTTTAATGTTGTAATGTGTTTTATAATATTATAATATCTCCTGAGTTTATTAATATCCCTTGCATTTATAACACCCCCTCGGTTTATTAATCCCTTGGGTTTTTTATTCCCAATGGTTTATAATATTTTTTCATTGCGTTCATTAATCACTTGGGTTTATAGTATATATAATATCTTGGGTTTTTTAATCCCTTTTATCATGTTAATGCCTTTTATTTATTAATGCATTGGTTTTATAATATTAATATGTCAATATCATTAGTGTTTAATATAATCCCTGAAGTATACTAGCCCTTTGGATTATTCAATTTATAATATAGTATAGTCTATAATATAGTATTTACTATAAATTATGCAAGAACATTGATTATTGTGGTTATGAGTGTGCTTAATATACACTAATCAACATGTATGAAACACATTTACTAAAGTGGGTGTTGTAACATTTATAAAATTTTGGTCTATAATATTTGTGGTTTATAAAATGAGGGTTTCTAATATTTGGGTATAATATTAAGATTTATATTATTTAGGTTCATACTATTGGGTTTAGTACTAAGGCTTATAATATTGGGTTTAATATTAGAGTTTATAATATTGAGTGTGTAATATATATATATATATATATATATATATATATATATATATATGGCTTCTAATATTTGGCTTTAATATTATGATTTGCATTATGGTGTAATATATAGGGTTTAATATTGGGTTTACCATATTTGCCTTTAATATTAGGGTTTATAATATTGTGTTTAATATTTAGAGTTTAGAACATTGTGTTTAATATTTAGAGTTTATAACATTGGGGATTATAATATTTGAGTTCATAATATTGATTTTATTGATCTCTTGTGTTTTCAATATTGTTGCATTGGCCTAGGATTACCTAATCACCCTCGTAAAGCACGTATTGGATTTGCGTGGATGAGCTCTGCTAGGGTTAACATCTCTTGGCTGAAACCCTAGCCACCCCTGCAACTATTGTTCTGTGGCGGCGCCTGTCACGCTATGCGGAGTGGCTCTGCAAACAGGTATGGAGACGGTAACGGGGGGAGGCAGTAAGCCTCCCCCTAAAATGGACAAAGAACTTGATGGGACTCCAAAACAAAGTGAAACTGAAATAGGAGAAAAGCTGGAGGCCAATACGTCTCAAATGCCAGACTCTGGGAAGCAAACAGACGCGCAACCTGTCACTTCTTCTACATGTAAGCCAATAGCTCCAGATAGAACCAAAATTGAATTTCCAATTCACCGCATAAACACCGAAATCTAGTACATGAGAGATCACGCTCTCATCGGAAAATTTATTGGCTTTTGGCCAATAGAAAAAGCGTTACAGGGTTGGATTGCTTCCAAATGGAAGCCCAAAGGGCATGTTACTCTACATCTAGGTCCGAAAGGATTCTTCACAGCCATCTTTGACTGCATCGAGGACAAAAATAATGTAATAGATGGTGGCTGATATTTTTTCAATTTGGCAGGGCTATATCTCAGAAACTAGGTCGAAAGGTTCAACCCAGATAAGGAAAACTTCAATTGGGCACCTGTATGGATTCATCTATACTCTCTACCTCTTGAATATTTGGATGAGGAGTCACTTCAGGAGATTGGAAGAGGGCTAGGAGAGTTCATTAAGATAGATGAAGAGACCAAGCTACGAAGATAAACATCTTATGCAAGAATATGCATCTACATGCATTTGGATAAAGCTCTACCAGACACGGTAAGTTTGTTTCATGATGATTTGGAATGGATACAACCATTTGACTACGAACATGTTCCATTTCATTGCAGGAGATGCCATGCCCATGTAAATCTATTTAGAGATTGCCCCCAAAACTCTCAATCTCGGACTAAAGAAGCTAAAAATAATACAGAAGCAGATGGGTTTACCAAATTTCCCACTCGAAGGAGAAACTCCAAGAAATCCTCCTCCTCGGTGAAAAAAACTAGTACTCTTGCCAATACACCCTCCACCAGCAACAAATTTGTCATCCTTTCTCAATCTGATCCTCAAAATGCATCCGTTAAACCTCCCCTCCATCCCTCCACCCCTTCCACCAACCCTTTGAATCTGCCTAACACCCAAACCACTGAAGCTACCCAATCAGAGGCGCAAGTTGATACTCCCTCAGGTACTAACCCTCCTTCAACTAAAAAGTAAGTAACCTGGAACCCTACCCTCATGGATATGGATGGGATGCAATAAAGCTCTAGTCATGCCAATAAGGAAGCTCCAGAAAGTAGTCAGCTCACCCTCATGGACGAAGACTCAGAGGGCTTTGACCTTGGAGAGTTGGATCTATTGGGATTAGAAGACGCTTGCAAACACAAATAATTTTATAAAATCAATCCTAAACAGATTGAATCGCTTGAAGCAGCTCTATCCAAGGTTCAACAGCAGAAGAAACTAGGCATTCAACCAGGAAGCCATTGGGATAGCTTGAAAGTTATAAAAGAAAATAGAAAGCGAGGTTGAAAACCAGATTGGCAACGCACCATCGCTCTGGGAGTGATATTGGTGGATTCAAGGCATTATCCCAAGTTAACACTGTTCTTTAAACCGCTCGCAGGAAGTTCACCATGAAGTTAGTCTCATGGAATGTGAAAGGGCTTAATAGCCCTGGAAAATACAAGATAATTAAGAACATGATTCAGAAAGAAAATCCTCAAATCGTCTTTTTACAGGAATTAAATGCAACAGTGAGAAGCTAGGCTCAATCTTATCAAAGGCTTGGCCCAGCTGTAGCTCGGTAGCAGTGCATGCTTCAGGCTTATCAAGAGGACTAGCAGTGGCCTAGGATACATAAACTATAATGGTAGTAGACTTCCATGCGGCGCACAACCTTATTCAAGCAACTTTCCATCCTATTGGGACCAACATTCATGGACATCTATCTAACATATATTTTCCTCAAGATCAGGTTAGTAAGATAGAGCTAATAAATACTTTGGAACTTTTAAATTCCCATAGAACACATCCCCTGTGAATCATAGTAGGAGACTTCAATATGATCACCAAAATGGAGGAAAAATCTGGAGGTCGGCCAAGACTAGACCCGGAATGTTCCCATTTCAAAAACTTCATCAACTCCAATTGGCTCATAGACATTCCTTTCTCCAATGGCATGTTCACCTGGAACAACAAAAGAGCCGGCAACCAGCAGATTGCTTCAAAGCTAGACAGATTCCTCATTTCGGATAACGCCATCTATGTAGGAGGAGACATCACAGCCTCAATTCTTAATTTAGCTGGATCGGACCATTTGCCTATTCTCCTTCAATGGAAAGATATAGGGTCACAACTAAAGCGACCCTTTAAATTTGAAGCTTTCTGGCTCACACATCCAACCTTTAAGGAAATGGTTCATGCTGTGTGGAAAAGTTTCGTCCCACCAAAAGGATCTAAAATGTATTAGTTTCAACAGAAACTCAAATACCTTAAGATGCACATTAAAAACTAGAATCAAACAGTATTTGGAAACATATTTAAGGAGAAAAAGGTCCTTGAGCAGAAAATGGCTGAAGTTCAATAGGAAATAATCAATAAAGTAAGATCAGAAACTCTTGCAACTAAGGAACAAGACCTACAAAAGCAACTAGAAGACAGACACAAGCAAGAGGAAATACTCTGGAGGTAGAAATCAAGAATACGTTGGTTGAAAGAAGGAGAAAGAAATACTAAATTCTTTCATAACTCCACTATTCAAAGAAGAATGCAAAATCGCATCAGCCATATTACCAATCAGCAAGGGGAAAGAGTGGAGAAGCATGAAGAAATGGAAAAGGAGCTCTTGGATTATTTAAAAGGCATCCAACAAGAGCCTCAGGTTGATAGACAGTAGTCTATAAACCAAATCAAGCAGCTGATCCCTAAATTGATCACAGATGAGCATAATAGAATGTTATTGCGCCAGGTCTCACTCCAGGAAGTGGATTTCGCTATGACACAGTTCAAGGATGGAAAGGCACCAGGCCCGGATGGTTTTACCTCAAAAAAATTTCATCACTTCTGGGATCTTATCAAACACGAAGTCTGCCAGCTCGTTGAGGAATCTAGAACCATGCATTGTCTCCTTCCCTCTCTCAATGCTACCTTCATCGCGTTGATTCCGAAAGAGGAACAACCAAGCAGGCCAGAAAAATTCAGGCCCATTGCTCTTTGCAATGTGATATACAAGGTTATCTCCAAATTTGTAGCCAACAGGCTTAAGCCTCTCCTACTGCTTCTCATCTCGCCTGAGCAGACAAGTTATGTGGAAGGAAGACAAATATTGGACGGCATCATTTTAACTCATGAGATCATACATTCCTTAAAAAATTGCAAGAAGCCAGGTATGCTCCTCAAAATTGATCTCTCTAATGCTTTTGACAAATTGAATTGGAACTACATTCAGCAGGTTCTCAACGCTTTTGGCTTTGACCAAATGTGGATAAGATTGATTATGAACCTTATTTCTTCCACCTTTTTCTCTGTCCTCGTCAATGGGATACCCTCTCCCCCTTTCTCTGCCTCCAGGGGTATTAGAAAAGGAGATCCCCTTTCTCCTTTCCTCTTTGTCTTTATGGCTGAAGGATTAGGAAAATTAATTCATAACGGAGTCAACTCCCAGATTCTGAAAGGTATTTCCCTTCATGGTTCCCCCACCACCACCCACCAGCAATTCGTGGATGATAATATGCCTTTCAGCCACCCTTCTATCCATGAAGCTCACTCTTTCAAATCCATTCTAAATTTTTTCTCCACAGCCTCTGGTCTCTCCATTAATAACTCCAAATCCCAAATTTTCTTTTTCAACACGCCTCCGTTGACTCAAACCAGTATTTCCTATATCCTTGGATTTTCCATTTCCTCTCTCCCAAAAAAATACCTAGGCACCCCTCTTATTGACTCTGCTGTCAAAAATGCCTCCTGGAACCTTCTCCTTTATAAACTTGAATCTTGGCTATCCTCCTGGACATTCAGATCCCTCAACATGGCCAGCAAAATCACTCTTATCAAAGTTGTGCTGCAATCCATGCCTCTTTATCTCTTTTCTGTGCTAGCTGCCCCTAAATGGGTCCTTAAACAGATTAAATCTCTGCAAAGGAATTTCCTCTGTGGATCTTCTGGGCGAAATAGAAAATGGGCTTTGGTTAATTGGAACACCATTTGCATGCCTAAGGACGCAGGAGGTCTTGGTCTCAGAAACCCCACACACAGCAATGAGGTCATGGGGGCACGTATATGGTGGAAGTGAATTTCAAATCCATGCACGCCCTGGGCTAAATTGTGGACAGCAAAATATGCCCATAATAGATCTCCTGAATATTTAATAAGGCTTTCACCCAAAAGCATAGGTTCTCTGATATGGAACACAGCAAAGCAACACTATTTTCTCATACAACAACACAGTTTTTGGGAGATCCGCAACGATAAATCTGCCAGGTTTTGGGTAGATGCGTGGCAACAAAATCCTTAGCTTTTTGGGACCTTTTCCCATATAAATTTCGGCAACAACAATGCGAAAATGGATGACAAGATCTGTCAATTCTAGCTGCCTTCACAATGCAATAGGTTCAGGCAATGGAAATCCTCATCCCTCATAGCTCCTCAAGCTCAAGCTCATGAATGAGAAGACCTCAGTCTTGAGCTTCAAAGAAGGAAAATCAGGTACTCGGAGGACCCTGACATTCTCAGATGGGGATATACAACAAAAGGTATGTTTTCTATAAAGGAAGCTTATTCTCTTATGCACCCCATGCCCCTTCCACGTGATCCTCTATGGCAATTGATATGGGCCCCAAACATATGGCCAAATATCTCTACTTTCCTATGCCTTCTCAGTCACAAACGTATCCTCACCTGGGATAATTTAATCAGAAGAGGCTTCATAAGACCTTTCAAATGCCCCAATTGCAATCAAAGCAATGAAGATATTCAGCATCTCATGCTGACTTTCTCTCTGGCCAACTCCTTATGGGAGAAAATCAGCTTTCATAGCCAGTGAAAAAAACCCTCTGGAGACATCACCATCCTTCTTCAGAACTAACCTAAACGCCCTTAAAATTCCTCCCTTCTCAACACCCTCTGGCAACTCCTTCCTGAAATCCTTTTCTTGTCTTTGTGGAAAGAGAGAAACAAATGAATATTCAAAAATAAATCCTCTTCTCTGGACTCAATTTGGGACATCATTTTCCATAACCTTCAGGAATCCCTTGCTCTCCACTCCTGGCAAGACGACGACTTTCCCAAGCAGCCCAAAAAAATAGCCATCTGGCAGAACTGGAACCTCATCATCAAGCCAATATCTACCCTTAGAAATAGGTCTGCCCCTAAACCTCCCCTGAATTGGTCTCCTCCCCCTCTTGGGTTGTTCAAATTAAATTTCGATGGAGCTTCTAGAGGAAACCCCGGGAAAGCTGGTTATGGAGGCATTTTTAGAGATTCTGCTGGAGAAATGCATGTCATATAATATGGAACTATTGGATGGGATACCAATAACTCGACTGATTTAGAAGGGCTATGGCAAGGCCTCAGCCTCATTAATCACTACAAATTCTTTCCTATCATTATAGAAGGAGATTCTCAGATTCTCATTAATATGGTTAATCAAATCCTCTGGGGTACCAACACAGAAAAGGTAGCAAACATTTGGCGTTTGGCTACTAGGATTGATCAGATACGCAATTGGTTAAGCAGCAACAGGGCAATCTCGTTTACTCATGTTAAACGAGAAGGCAAAAAAGTTGGAGATCTCTTAGCCAACTTTGGAGCAGATATTACCAATACACTCATTCATGGCCCCCTCAATATTATCCATGATAGTGAAATGCTTCAAAAATGCACTATGCTCGTGCACAAGGATCCCTCGGATGTGGGTGACTACGAGATATGATGGGATGTCGGCCCCTGCGTGCCTCCTAAAGAAGCTCGCGTGGGGTGGCATTAGAGAGTTCATTAAACAGCTAGCTCGTAATGCCATTAATCCAGCGCAGACATTCCCTTACACCGCCATGGGCATTCAATTGGTAATGGTGTCCACTCCAGATGGTTTGGCTCGTAGTGAAGGCAGGATAGCTCCTCGGCTCCTTTTAAATAGAGCATGCCCTCGGGGCTATGCAGAGCCTTGCACTCACACTCCTACAGGTCGTCGTTTTACTTTGTCAGCATGTTTTGAACCGCTCCCTGGTGAGATTTTTTTTCAAAGTCCCTACTGTTGCTTCAATCCTCCCCGGACTCGAACAACGGTCTACAGTGGCGACGTCTCCTCCCTTGGAGCTCAAACGGTAGTTCTCCCTTGCGGAATTCTCTCCCATAGTGTTTTCAGGCCTCCCTCCTGCCTCTTTCATCACTCTTGTTCTCCTCACGCCTCAGCATCCATGCCACGCATTCGTCACATAATGCGGAGTAGGTGTGGCTCCATTCGTGGGCGGGCTTCGCGGCAAAGACACCACTCGAGCTTGGTTTTTGGGTCTTCTTCTGCTGAAGAGACTCAAGCTCGAACTCAAGGGATAAGGCATGGAAGAAGCTGTGGGTGTCACTCTGCTTCTGAGCCTTTAGCTCAGCCATCTCTACCCCCACTTTTTGACCCTCACATTGCTACTTCCTTCAGCCTCTCCAACGAATGATTAGTAATAATCTCAGCACTCAATTTCTTTTGACTTTTTTGCTCAATTGCTGCAGGTATTTTTTGTCTCTTTGTCTCAATACGCAGATGGGAAGGCTGCTTGTTAATCTTAGTTTCTTTCTTGCTATTAAGTACTTATGTTTAAATTATAGGTCGGTTTCCCTTCCAAGGGTGGCAAAAATGATCTCTATAGGACTAGTTTCCCTTCTTGGGCAGTCCGAAATCTCTCTGTTCAGCATGTATATCAAGCCCAACGCTCAGGCTCACACAGATGATGCTGCGACATTTTTGTAACATTATCTTTTATACATAATATAATTAGTCATATTTAGAAAAAAAAAATATTGATGCCTTGGCCTTACTGATCCCTTAGGTATTTAATATTTATCCCTTGGTTTCACCAATTCCTTTGGTTTGTAATACTAAACCCTTGGATTTATTAATTCTTTTGGTTTATAATATTAAAAACCCCTTGGGTTTATAATATTAATAACCCCTTGGTTTTATTAATCTCTCGAGTTTAAAATATTAATTCGTATGGTTTATTAATCTGTTGAGTTTAAAATATTACTTCTTAGGCTTTATTAATTTCTTGGTTTATAATATTAATATGTATCCCTTGGGTTCATCAATTCCTTTGGTTTATAATATTAAACCCTTGGGTTTATTAGTTATTTTGGTTTATAATATTAATAATCCCTTTGGTTTATTTATCTCTTCAGTTTAAATTATTAGTTCTTCGATTTTATTCATTTCTTAGGTTTTGAGTTTTAGATATTAATTCTTAAGGTTTATTAATCCATTGATTTTTCTAATTCTTTGGGTTGGTAATATTAGGCATTAAATATTAGTCGTACACTTTAATATTAATGCATGGTCCAATGTTACATTATGAAAATCATTTCTTTAATATGAATATCAACCATGGGCTATCATTGTTAATCATACTTAGTCATATTCAATCAAGGTCTTACATGGTCGAATGTCACATTGTGACAAATATTGTCTCAATGTAAAAGTCAACCACGTCAAACCATGGTCATTCTTCGTCCAACGTCACATTGTGAGAACAATTGTCTCAATGTTTAAATCATGCATGCTCAACCATGCTTATTTGACGATTTATAGTATTTATCTAAAGGTTTTTATATACTTGAGGTTTATAATATTAATATCTCAACTTTAATATTATTTCCTTGAGTTTATAATATTAATAATCATGTGATTTTATCAAACCTTTTTGTTTAAGATATTCATTTGTAGTTCTTTTTAATCTCTTACGTTTTTAATATTCATCCCTTTCCCTTATTGATCACCTAAGTTTTTAATATTTATCCCTTGGGTTCGCCAATTCTCTAATATCCCTATTTTTCTACTTTTATTTTAGGCATTCAAAAACTCTAAGGGTCAAGTGGACCCAAGGGAAAACAATTATTGTGTAAATGTTTTATTATTTAAATTTAATAAAATGAAATTGGAATTAATTTTTCAAAGACAAGACTATAATTAGAGATCCGGAATCCAAGTCCATGAGGATGGATAAGGTTCCAAAGAGTTTCCTAGTTCTCCAAAAATTCTTGAAGAAAATAAATTAAGCATTGATTTTTAGATTGGAGACAAAAACCTAAAATGATACCCCAGTAAAGAGGAGAGATACTAGGAAGAGGTGGAATAAAATTAGAAAGAGGAAAAAGCTAATTTTAAAGTACTTTTGTGGAAGAAACATAAATAAAGCTTAGGAAAAAAGGAAAACAACATCCTCATTAACTCGACACAGTTATCGAAACCAGATTATTGGGAAAGCATGCTTAAATAATCCATTCCTGGGTAAACAAGAGGTTTTCTACGCCAGAGAGGAATGGATCTCTGCTCAGGGGGGAGCTGTGGAGATAGAGCTCGAATATTGGGTGGAAAATAGTCTGGCCTTAAGTGGTATGCACAGTAAAATTAATTCTGAATTATTATTCTGCTTTTATGATTTGAATGATAGTTTGAGGAATGTTGTTTATCGAGACATATAAATGAGAAATTATATATTCTGAGTAGTTATATTAATTTTACAGTTTATAGTCGGATGTATTTAATAGAACCCAACCATTGCGAAAATAGTTTATTTCTGTATGGCTTCATTGACAGATTAGTTAGAAACGAGTAGACAAAAATACTAAACCTAAATTTGAGGGTTTAAATGTGCTGGTAGGTTATGAGGAATTTCATGTTCAAGTCATAAATTTTATTATGTGAATTAGAACATATGGGAATAGAGTTAATTAACATAACTATTCTGAAAACCAAAAATAATTTGAAACATATATATATATATATACTAGAGATATCAGAAAATATAAAGACAAGATGATTTTAGATCTCTATTTTAATTCATCTCGCACATCACTAGGTCTAATCATTCTATGGATAAATGAGAAATTAAATATCATATGTATATATTAGCACAAAAAGATGATACAAGTGCGTACATAGAATGAAGATACATGCTCATAGAAGATTTGTAGGAAATACTGATAATTTTTATTAAGATACACTATTCATAGTACAAGAACAACAAAAAATAAATCTGTATATTATTTACAATAATTTCAAAGGAAACTCTGATCTGGAATTTAGTGGATGTAAATTTGAGAAAGGTATAAACCAACTTGCACAGTAGGGAAATAAAATCAATTTTTAGTTCTTGAGGGAGGAACATGGAGATTTATTAAAATAAATGGTTCCGGGTAAAATACCTGTACAATAAACTAGGAAACAGTTGATTAGAATTTAATTATGAGGATAATTAAATTCATTATCTTAAATCTAAAAAGGAAAATGTATGGAGGTAAATAGTAAATTACCTTATTGATGAAGTAGAGATACCAAGATAAATTCCTGCATTCACATAAGGAATCCAAGAAAAATTGAAAGACAAAAATATACACCTACCTATATTATAAATAAATAGTAGTATGGAAAAACATGGGAATGAAATTACCTGTGTCAGTATAGTGCGAAACCTGAAGGGTCAGGACTAGTCTTAGAAGGTTAAAAAAATATTCTGCATAATAAATCATTTTAATTGTGAGGTAATAATTAAAATGCTTCATACTTCATAAAGGAATAATTTATAAAGTTACAGAAATCTATTTCTATGAAGCTCAATTTGTTTTCCTACACTTGGCCTTAACTGTTGCTCTGATAACCATCATGAAATTCCTTTAATGGTGCCACATCCATCATCTCTGTGATTTTATGTCCGTAGACATTCTCTGTCATTCACTCTTGACTCTATTCGACCTCCCAACTCTTCAAAGTCATTGATTGACCTCCGCATCCTACTCATTTCGACACCAACGGGTGTTTAAATCTCTTTGCACGACCACAATGCTCATTCACTCTCCTCAGCTCGGTCGCCATCCAATCTCCCTCGCTCATCCACCAGCTTGCCCTCCAGCTCCATCGTGCCGAGAAGGCACCGCATGAAATGTAGGCATGGGAGAGGAAGAGGTGCAGGATCTCGCCCACCTCTCTCCATTCATGATGATACTATCCCCCCGCCTCTAGCAAAAAAATTAGTTATTTTTCAGTTTGACAGTCTCTTGGATAGACCAAGGGTCACCGCTACAATTTCGGTCACATTTCAAGGGGCACAACCCAGCTACATGGGTTCGGGCTCCAGAAAACACATGAGGAAATCAACAATATCCTTGGAACCACCACAAGACTCTCATAATTCTGCGGCACTACCTGTCAAGTCTGGTTCATCATCCTCAAGCAGTGCTGGATGTGGTAGCGGGAGCCCTAAGCAGATGGTGGGGGAGCTGAGAAAATTTAGCATTCAAGCACACACAACATTCATGTTTGAGCCTACAACATAATAGTCCAAGAAAGAAGATGACTCGTCTGAGGCTTACAGATGTATTATTGTGGAGGAGCCTCCTCCAGCGTAGAAACACACCTATCATGATGCACAAAAATTGCAAGGACATGTTTCCTCATCTATTTTTGGTCAATTTTCTTTCTTTGTTGCATTTTATGGGCATGTTTTTTGTTAGTTTCTTTTTGTCAAACTATGGGAAGTTATTTATCAAAGCTAGTTCCCCCAAAGTGGGTAACATATCTCAAACTATTTTCCCCAATAGGGACGATCAGTTTTTTTGTTTTTTGATTATGACTCCCTTCAGAATTGGCTAGTACAACATTGGGAGGTCTGTCCCGACACGTACAACATGTTTATATTAATATATTAGTCCAACTTAAACAAAAACAAAAAAAAGCATACGATACATATGGTTGATCGAGCTTCTCACATGGTACACAGACTTAGTAGATATTTGAATCAATAACATTACCAAGAGTATCGTATCTTAGCAGTGTGGGTAATTGATCTAGATATTTAGAGCTTACATTTAAAAGAAGAGAATGTAGGTAGACTTTGATTGAAATATTGATGGCCTTAAATTTAAAAAGACATAAAAGTGGTATTTGATCCACTCATGTACAACTTTAAAAAAATTATATGGAGATCGATTTTGATTCACTCATGTGTACTTAACTCTAAAAGAAAAATATAGAGTAAGATTTAATACACTTAAACGTTAAACCATTATCTCAAAATAAAATACTGAAAAACTATTCACTTTTTACTATTTCATTTAATCCCTTAAAATATTTATATTTACGAAATATAAAGAAATTACAAAAATATCATTTTTATTAATTAAATTTATTTTAAATTCAATCTTTTCAAATAGCATTAAAAAAAATTAGATTTAAAAAATATAGTTTTATTACCGTTTAATATCAAAGAAATAAAATAATATAACTATACTTTTATTAACATTTGATATTAAAGAATCAAGTATTAAAAGAATTGACCTTATATAAATTAAAAAATTCAATCCATTTTACTACAATGAAATTTTTAATTAAATTGATATAAATTTAAATTAAATTTATATAAATTTAAATTAAATTTATTATAGAATTAAACATGTTTAAAAAATAACATGAATGATGAATGAGTGGGTGTGAATTTTTTAAAAATACTAGGAATAAAGACATAGTTTTAACCTATTATTTTTCTACACTAGAAGATTCTAAAATTTACCATGTGATTGTCATCGGTAATTTGATATTTCCACCTCTCTTTAGGCACATTATGAAATAATAATAAAAGAAATGTAAATATATTCATTCACAAAGTTCCACCGTAGAAAAAACTTCTATGTCCTTATCCCCAAAATTATTGAGTCGTGTCACTCATTCACATATTAAGGTAGAAATAATGAACAAAACATTAAATGTTTGTTGGAAAATTGATATAATTATCATTAATTATAAATTTAAATTTATTTTCATTTTAAATTAATTAATAATTTATCATTAAAAAAAAACTTATTTAAATTTTTTTAATTAACTAATATGATAACGGTCTCGTACTTATATCTAACTAAGCACTGGGCTTCAAACCAATTTGAGAAAAGAGAAAAAATAAGTACAATATTTTTCAAATATATTTTTTAAATGGAATTTTGAAATATTAGTTACACATATTTGTCATATGATTTTAGCTAAATATATAATTAATACAAATATATATATATTGAAGCTTTGTAGATAAATTTTATAAAAAAATTTAATAATTTTAAAATAGTTACAAAAATAAATCAATCAATCCAATAAGGTCATTGCTAATGACATCGATAGGCATCTCTAGTTGGAACTTGCCACTTTAATCATTTTTCTAATCATTTTTTTTATTGGATGGTTTAAATTAGATGATGGCAGTATATTCTTGTCGTCCCCGCTGTATCAACTAATAGAATTAAAAGGGATAACATCGTTGCATATCTAAATCAAATGTTTAAACCATAATTAAATTATTATTTTACAAAACATGATTAAAAATGTTTGAACCATAATTAAGTTATTTTTTTACAAAACATGATTAAAAATTTACTATGATTGTTGTTCATAACCACGTATGCTAATTAGTTAGAATTGAAATTTAAAAAAAAGTTATAGAACATTGCATTGCATTGTGGATTATTTTTGAAACATATAACTCTTCAGATTCTCGAACATATAGCTATTTAACCACTTGGAAAGTGTGCATTTAAAAAAGTTTCATCCACTCCATTACCCTAGTGGTTTCCTATGCATGCCATTCAAATGTATCCCCGCTCACATGTAACTATAAATAATAAAATATTATTTTATTAAATTATTCTTTCTCGGGTTGATTTATTTTTTATTACATAAAAAAAAATTGTTTATGGTGTATTCAAAGCTCCACGCTACCCATTTAGAATTCCTTATGTAATGTATCCACTTGCACAAACAAATCTATAATGATTATTCAAGTTGACATGATGTTTCATAATAAAAAATAATTACAATTTCATATTATCTAAACAATATCATGAATAAATATGAAATGGTAGGTTTAAATTATAATATGGTTTTTGGTTTCATAATTTAGTGTAAAAAAAAATTGTGACTATCATGTGATCATATATCACTTAACTAATGCAATTATAAGTATCCAACATTTGTGTTAACCTTTGGTGTATTGAAAACTTTGGTTAATAATAAGGTTTCATTATGACACAATTGTCATATAAGAGATAAACCTTACGATTAAATTACATAAAATTATTTTAATACAATAATAAATAATGAATGGTAAGATTAAATTATAATACTTATTTTAATTCAATTAGATTATTAAATTAGCATAAGCGTAATGGAGGATTGGTTGCCTATGCATGTCATTCAAATGTATGCCCACTCACAGTTAACTATAAAGAAAACAATATTATTTAACTCGAGTATTCAACTCTCCATGCTACCGATTTAGAATTCCTTAATGTAGACTTCATTTATGAATGTATCAAAGTGCACAAAAAAATATACAATGATTAATAATAAGGTTTCATTATCACATAATTTCCATATAGTGGATAAAACATAAGGTTAAATTATAATAAAATTATTTTAATACTAATAAATTGTAATATCAAATTATAATAATTATTTAAATACAATTATATCATAATATTATATTATTAAATTATTATTAATATAAATAATAATAATAATAATAATAATAATAATAATAAATTATAATTTTAGAATTCATTTTAATAATATTTTAACCTTTTAAGCATTAAAAAAATATACTTATCAGTTGATATGAGTAAATTGTATTTTAAATTGAAGAAATTTAAATGAAATTGTTTGCCATTAATTATAATAAAATCCTTGGATGTCGTTGACATTATGTGCATGCATGAAAATGTTCCCTCCCACATTCGAGCTAACGAATATCTGCAATGCAGGCATTCACCTAAAGTGGAACCACCTTCCTGCAATAATTCACATGATGTTAGGGAGGCATGGGACCACGAAGACACACAAAGCCAACAATCACATTGGGTGGAACCTTTGAGCTGTAATCATTTGAATGAGCTCCCGAATGATTATTTCCCACTGCCATAACTCGAAGCAGATGCTTCCACATGAGAACTGTCGCAGCAGGCACTTGTGAGAGTGTCATAATAATGCACAACATCTACACTTGTGCCACAAGTCTACAAAAGTGGAGGCCCCTCTGCATAGTGTTACTCACAGTTTGCTTCATTTTGCTTGCAAATATCTCTTAGCCTTTCTTCTGCAGTTCCAACAAATTTGCGCGCTCGAACCACTGCGTATCCTCCCGCCCAGTGCTAGGACATTGGGTACCCTCTTGGCCACACACCATCCTTACTACGTGCCTCCCTTTGGCTCCCCCTACAATACCATTTTTTTCCACCTAGGCCCTCACATCAGCAAGGTCCCCTAGTTGCGGAACCCCCACCTATGCGCCAGCATGCCCAAACACTCTGTTGTGCAAGAGGATGTTGTCTATACCATTTTTTCCGTGTTCTCTTTTTGTTCATTATCCCATGGCTCGACGACTATGCGAAAGGAGAGGCGCTTTCCTCGGACGCTCCCAGCGATGGCCAAAAATCCACTTGGAATACTTTGAGGGCTCCTCTTATGGAATTCATGCCAGGGAATTTACTCAAATCCCTATGCACAACCAAGAGGAGGAGGCCCTATTTAGGAAATTTAGAGGGGCAGAAGTGGAATGAGGAAAACCACTGTCGCGCACTAGGAGCACCTCACGCCCTGTAAAACTAAGCCTCTTCCATTTCAAGAGGCAGTGGGGGATGATACCGATGTATGGATAATAGACTAAGAGGGCACCTGGATGTGAGTACCAGATGCTGAGTACCCGATCCCTCCCATTCTCTGCACGCCTGCTTCTAGGCCTCAACACCATCCCACTACTAAGGAGGAGGCCATTGCACAGGAGTACGATTGTTGTATCGAGGAGGAGAGGTAAAATAACAAGGACGATGCAGGAGCACCATGACTGCTCGGTTGCCCATATTTTTTTATTTTTCTCTTATTTCGGCTCGTATGATAGAGATTTTACTGTCGCAAGTGCCACGACACTTTTTGTAATTTTATGTCAGATGTTATTAGAGGGCTAGTTTCCTCCAAGGAGATAGCCGAATACTTGCGATGATTTGATAGAAATAAAGGTTGTTATTGGATAACTGTAGCTTACCAACTTAGCTGGTAGCATATGTAATATTTTATTTCGAATCAATATAGTTTAGCCTAACTTACCAAAGAAAAATTTATAATAAAATACATGAAAACTCTATGTGACATAGAGTTAGTAGTTTTTATAAAACTAGGTATCTCACTTTTGTAATGAAATGGAGGAACCACTTTGGCACAACAAGACATCAATACCATTCTTATTAACAATTGAATGCTACTAGCACAGAAGCGAAAGTTCTGGATTTATTGTACATCATAGAACCATATCAACGGAGCTCAGGGTTGAATTAGAGACAAAAAATTGTTATTCTTCGAATTATCTTTTTTCCTTAGACATTATCAATGGAGGAGAACCATTGTCTCTAACATAATACAAGATTTTTTATAGTTTCTCTTTTGATGTGATAAATTTAGCGCAACACACATTTAAGTTTTTATGTGGGTAATAATTCTATATCATAAATTATATTTCTATATCCAAAGATACATAAAAAAATAGAGGAAGATTTGTGGAAATTTTAATGATGGAAAAAAACTAGGAGAAAGCATTAGTAATTTATTAAAATTTGTTAAATTATGTTTAATATTATATTATTTATGGAATGGATTTATTGCTTATTTAATTAAATAGATTAATTAATTTCATTAATTTGATTAATTAATTAAATTATTTTAAAAAGGATCAAAAATATTTTAATATGAATTTGTTTATTTATTAACATTATTATATTGATATATTAATTAAAACATTATAACTGAATATCTAATAGTTAACCATCCATGTGGTGTAGAACAGTCGGTGATGGGGTGCACTGTTAAAGCACTCCGTTCTGTAAGGTCACCGGTTCGAAACCCATGGGTGGAATGGAAGGAGAAAAAAATGGGAAGATTAGGATTAGTATAAATGAGCAAAAAAAAATAATATCTAATGGTTAACCACATTAGTTAAAGAGAGAGAAATATAATCACACTCAATCCTATGTTTATTGTATTTGACTATAATGCCATTTTTTTTTTTTTTGAATAAGACTAATTCTATTAAAAAGAGACATATAGTACAAATAGAGCCTGCATGCAAGCGAAGCGTAGAAGCAGGGGAGCCAGAGGTGGAAGGTTAACAACCCCGCTCCTGAAAGACTATCAAGGAATGAACAAAGATAACAAGGAGAGCAGAAAAACAAGAGCTAGTCAAAGATTTCTACCCCGATTGGGTGGAATCTGCCAGACAGAATTTTTTCCCTTTTTTCTTGCTTAATTTGACCCATCCATTAGAGATTGGTTGGGCCATGACCAGTTCTAGAATATTCTGCGTTGAGGGCGGGATATCCTTATCAAAATCGGAGGAAGAAGATTCATGCGAGTGTTTCTAAGAGATCAGAAGGTTAGAGGGATCCATAGGAGTGACTGAGGGAGCATCCATCGGAGTCTCAACATTCTCCCCATATGCATCAGTTTCTTCTTCATCTGAGCTAGAAGAGTCTATGTCGTCCATGGGGGGAGGAGGAACACGGGGATTCCAGCTCTTGGATTTGGGTTTGCGATTGAGATTCTTCTTTTTGTCTTGGATCTGAGAGAAATTATTTTGGAGATGCCTCGTTTGATGACAATGGCGATATTTGAAGGCCGTATTCTCATAATCCAAAGTTTGAGTCCAATGGAAGTCCCCGAATTTGAGGTTGATCTGTTTCAGAAAACCTTTGCTGATGTCTATTTCCGCACACAGACTGTCGTAGGTGTAGAGTCCATTCTCCCTTATTTTGGTGTCTATGGGAAGATAGCAGCCTAAGGAATCTCCTATGGCTAAGAAAATAGAGAAGTGCCATAGATGCGCCGGAAGGTTCTGAAGCGTAACCCAAATGGGGAGTTTGGTGATGACAACTGTAGAAGGGTCGAAATCTGGAAACCATGGAGTGACGAAAAGCCCAGTCGTGCCCCAGAACCAAGGACCTCCTGTAAGGGCTTTCTGGTAATCTTCATTTGAATCAAAAGCCACAATGAAGAATCCTTTCGAGCATAGGTAGATCTTGCTTTTATTAGTCCAGATGGAGTGGATCCATTGCTATAAATCTGCTGTATGAGGTAATAGGCCATTAAATTTGCATATGATTGCGATTTCAACAAATGTCTGATAATGCTCGGCAAGCACGAGGTGTGAGAGTTCTATAGAGGGAACTTCCTCCAATTTATCCACTAGAAATGGCTTGGGAGCCATGGCTGGCTGAGCAGCTTTCAAAGAGGTCTAAGGATGAACTACATCTTTGTATGAGAATGGAGGCGCAAAGGAGGTCTGCCGAAAAGACCCTCCTCTTAGCCTCAGGGATAAAGTAATAGAAGAATCTCTTTGAATACAATAAAAGGAGAGGGGAAAAGGGTCCTCTAACTGAATATTTTTGTACAAAAATCTCTGATAAGAGGAGGGAATCCCCAGCTGAAGTTCGAGCTTTCAAGAAAGCTCCTGCACAAGATCTATTGCACACACCCATTGCAACATCGTTTTACCAAAGAAGAGAGTGATTTGGATCTGAAATGTCGGGGCTCCTATTGGCAGATCTGGCCGGCCCAAGAAGCGAGACTACTTCTTGCATGAGGAAGAAGCGGAATCAAAGGGCATACTTGCTTGGATCGCGTAATCCTTGTGGAAATGGCATTCTAAAGCATGCTCTGTCCAGCTTCCTATCATCCTACTGCTGAGGAGAAATTTTTTTGCTAGGGAAGTCCCTAATGCAGCCAAGACTTTACTGAAGGTCCTCGAGGTGGAGAGTTATTCCAGATCTGGGCCTCAGCTGCAACCCTTGTGACTGCAGCAGGATCAGTGGTGATATAGCCATCAGAAGCCTTCATGAAAAATGCATCAATGCCATCATCTTTCTCATCTGTGCAGGTGAGATTAAACTTTGGTTCTGCATCCAGAGCCAAATGTGTTTCCGAATGGGCGAAACGGTGCTGCGAGTTGTGCATTCTCTGAGCATAGAAACCCCAGGGGATCGTGGCAAGGAGACTCATAGAACCTGCGTGCTCTGCCTTGATAATGGCAGCTACAGAGCCTACCAGCACCGGGGAACTAAAGGCAATGGTGGTAAACATATCGATTACGTTTTTGCAGAGCTCCGTTTCCTTTACCCCGGGTTTAATTTTTACTGTAATATTGTAATGCCATTCTTAATTAATATACATTAATTAATTAATTAATTAAAACATTAAAATATTAATAAATTGTGACATTAAACATTATTAATTAAAACATTTTACAATATGTAATTAAAACTTTTATATAAAAATGTTTAATAACATTAAACATTATGTAAAAAATATATTAATATTGATTAATAATAAAGTTAAATAATTATTATATTATCATTATTACATTGACATATTAATTAAATGATTAATACATAATTATAATAATTGACTACATTATTCAAATATATCTAAACATGAACATATTCAGATTTGACTAATAATAATAAGATGTTGGAATTGTACTTCAATGTTTTTAACTTTAAAACATTAATTAAAATTTTTGACAATATATTAATTAAAACATTTATTTAAAAATGTTTAATAATATTAATTTAAATATGTTTAAACAAATGAATTAATATTAATTAATAATAATATTAATTTACCAATTTATTACCGCTAATATATTGCTATAGTAATTAAAGCATTAATACATAATTATAAATAGGTAATGATATTAGTCAAACATAGTCAAATATGACCACATCTATATCAACAATATGTTTAGTGTATTTCAGAATAATTGACCTTATTCAATCAAAGAAATCCTCAATCAATACAACATTAATTAATTAAATAGTTAAAATAATAATTAACATTAATATTAATTAATTAAAACATTAAAATTAGTTAATTTTCAATTTAATAAATTTATTTTTAACATTACATGAAACATTTATAACACTAACAAAAATGAAAAAAATCTTTAAAAACATAAATTAAAATATCTGCAATATATTAATTAAAACATTTATATAAAAATGTTCAATTACAATAAAAATTAATTTTTAAATTTTTAATTAATATTTTCATCTTAATTAATAGTAATATTAAGTTAATTAAAAAATTTAATAAAATTAATCAAAATACCTGACAATATATTAATTAAAATATATAAAAGTCATGTCTCAGTAGCAAAATGAGTTGAGGATCGGTTTCGTTAGCATGGTGGCCAAAGATTAAACCTCAGGGGGGTGGGCAGTTTGTGGGGGGGTGTGGTTAAGTCATGTGCTAGGTGGTGGGAGACATGCTAAAAAATCAAGTCAGCTAAGGGCTCTCGTGGCCCATGAAGGGTGCAATTCCCAGGTGAATTTTACAACTTAGATGTCCCTCAATCATGGCTTCTCAAGTGTTACAGAGGATCACACACACACACACACACACACACACACACACACACACACACACACACACGCAAAAAAAAATCAAGTCAACTAACGACTCTCGTGGCCGATATCGGGTGTGATCCCTAGGTGACTTGGATGACTTAGATGTCCCTCGATCATGGCTCCTCAAGTCTAGAGGACCACACAAAAACACACACACACACACATTAATAATAATATTAACCAATAATTTAAAAATGTCTAAATAAATATATTAATATCAATATAAATTTATTAGAATTGGAATTCTAAACAATTTTTTCTAACATAGCAGTGTGCCATTACAACATTTGGTCAACCATGTTTCAAAATGTCGGTGACTCATTCACTATGTTTGAGTGTGTTTAAAAATCAGCAATCTTTAAATTTAGTGAGAAATAATTTCATATTAATACTATTTATTAATATTGATAGTTAAATATGTTGTGATTCTTGAATGGTAAAGAAATCTTTTAAACGTTGCAATGTGACAAACATTGTCGCAGTGTCCCACGTTGCAATTAATCCAATGTCACAATGCATCATTACTACATTAGTCAAACACATTTACTAATAGAATTGGCTATTTTGGAGTATGTTTGGTAGTCATCACTCCTCAAGTTCAGTCAAACACAATTCCCTATTAATGGCTAATTATTGTCTCTGCGACCAACAATGATCAACCATGGAAAATGACTCTATTTTGAATTATGATCAACCACGATCAACGAAATTCAAGCATGGTCAACCATGATTAATCATGATTTAATTTAGTCAACCATGATTAATTTATTTCTGGTTGAATTTGTTCAACCATGGTTCACCATGATCAACCATGATCAATCATGCTCATTTAATGTGAACCATTGTCAATCGTGAACAATAATTTTCAACCACCATCAACCATGGTAAAGAATCATCATCGATGGATATAATGGTGGTTATTTGATGTGCTAGGTGGGGAGGGACATGCTAAAAAATCAAGTCAGCTAAGGGCTCTCATGGTCGATGGTAGGTGCGATTCCTGGGTAACTTTGACAACTTATATGCCCCTTGATCGTGGATTCTTGACTGTAGATGATCACACACACACACACACACATATACATCATAAAAAATCAAGTGAGCTAAGGACTCTCATCGTCGATGTTAGGTGTGATCCCCAGGTGACTTTGACGACTTATATGTCCCTCGATCGTGGCTCCTCAAGTATAGAATATCACACACACACACACACATACAAACACATTAATAATAACATTAACCAATAACTTAAAAATGTTTAAATAAATATATTAATATAAATATAAATTTATTAGAATTGGAATTGGAAAAAAATGTTTCTAACATCGCAGTGTTACATTACAACATTTTGTCAACCACGTTTACAAATATGGGTGACTACTTTAGTATGTTTGAATGTGTTTAAAAATCAACAATCTTTAACATTAGTGAGAAATAATTTCCTATTAATATTATTTATTATTATTGATAATGAAATATGTTGTGATGCTTGAATGGTAAATAACTATATTAATCGTTGCAATGTGACAAATGTTGTCGCAACGTTACACATTGCAATTAATCCAACATCACAATGCAACATTACTACATTAGTCAGACACATTTACTAATAGAATTGACTATTTTGGAGTATGTTTGGTAGTCACCACTCCTCAAGTTCAGTCAGACACAACTCCCTATTAATTTTTAGTCATTGTATCTCTAACCAACCATGATCAACCGTGGAAAATGACTCTATTGTGAATTACGATCAACCACAATCAACCAATTTAAGGCATGGTCAACAATGATTAATCATGATTGAATTTAGTCAACCATGATTAAGTTATTTTTGGTTTAATTTGATCAAACATGGTTAACCATGATCAACCATGATCATTCATGCTCATTTAATGTGAACCATTGTCAATGATGAACAATGTTTAGCCACCATCAACCATGGTCAAGCATCCTCATCAATTGATATAGTGTTCAACCAAAATTTCTATGGTCAACCATGATTAACCGTGTTTAAATATGGTTAACCATTGTGATTGTCTCGATGGTTGACCATGGCCAACCATGATCGACCATGATAAAAATAGTCAACCATGATCAACCATGGTGAAGCATAGTCAATCATGGTTGATTATGGTCAACCATTATCATGCATGGCTGAATAACGGTGAGAATTGTCAAATATGGTCAACCAAGATCGAGGTCCATATGGTTGATTATGGTCAACCATGCTCATGCATGGTTGAATATCGGTAACCATGATAAAGTATGGTAAACGAAGTTCGATGTCCATATGCTTGAATCTAGTCAGCCATGATTAACCATGGTCAACCATGATCAACATGTTCATCTTTCGTCAACCATGGTTAACCCACAACATTTCATGTTCTATAGACTCCTCATCAACAACCATACTTAACGATTGTTATAATGGTCAAACATGGTCAACCAAGCTCTCTATGCCTGATTATGGTCATCCATTGTGAACAATGCAGATATTTGTGGTTTAATATGGTACAATTCCATATTCATGGTTAATCCATGTCTCTACAATCAGCCATTGTAAATCATGGTTAATCATGGCTAAATTTAGTCAACCATGGAAACTGTCTCTATTGTCAACCATGATCAATCACAATTAATAAAATTCAATGGTGATCAACCATATTCAACCATTTTGAGCGATGGTAAACCATGATTACCCATGGTTAAATTTCTTCCACCATTATCAACCATGATTATGGTCTCTGTAATTGAACTTGGTCAACCATTCTTGAGTGTGTTAAATAATGATTTTAGACCATGATCAACCATGGCCACCCATGGTCATTTAATTTTAACAATTGTGAACCATGATCAACCATGTTCAAGCATCATTATCGATGGTCATTATGGTAACTTAATGTTTTTATGGTAAACCATGATTAATCATGGTTGAATATGGTTAAAAATGGTCATTGTCTCTATGGTTAACCATGGTGAACGATGGTTAACCATGATGAAAATGGTGAAGCATAGTTAACCATGATCATCCATGATGAAGGCCTATATGGTTGAATATGGTCAACCATGACTAAGCACAATCAACCATAATCAACATGATCATGGTTGAAAATGGTCAACCATGATCAACCATAATCAACATGATATTTTTTTTAATGTTGTAATGTGTTTAGAATGTTATAATATCTCTTGATTTTATTAATCTCTATTGCATTTATAACACCCCCTCAGTTTATTAATCCCTTGGGTTTTTTACTCCCAATGGTTTATAATATTATTTCATTGTGTTCATTAATCACTTGGGTTTATAGTATATATACTCACTTGGGTTTTTTAATCCCTTCATTTTATAATAACAATAGCTTGGGTTTATGATGTTAATGCCTTTGGTTTATTAATTCCGTGGTTTTATAATATTAACATGTCAATATCATTATTGTTTAATATATAATCCCTTAGGTTCACTAACCGTATGGGTTATTCAATTTATAATATAGTATAGTCTATAATATAGTATTTAGTATAAATTATGCAAGAACATTCATTGTTATGGTTATGAGTGCTCTTAATATACGCTAATAAACATGTATGAAACACATTTTCTAATGTAGGATTTATAAAATTTATAAAATTTGGGTCTATAATATTTGTGGTTTCTAAAATGAGGGTTTCTAATATTTGGGTATAATATTAAGGCTTATATTATTTAGGTTTATACTATTAGATTTAATACTAAGGTTTATAATATTGGGTTTAATATTAGAGTTTATAATATTGAGTGTTTAATATATATATATATATATATATATATATATATATATATATATATATACATATATATATATATATATATATATACATATATATATATATACACATATATATATATACATATATATATATATATAGCTTTTTGAGTAATATTTGGTTTTAATATTATGATTTACATTATGGCGTAATATGTTGGGTTATAGTACAAATTATAATATATAGGGTTTAATGTTGGGTTTACAATATTTGGGTTTAATATTAGGGTTTATAATATTGTGTATAATATTTATAGTTTATAACATTGGAGATTATAATATTTCGGTTCATAATATTGATTCTTACAATTTATTGATCTCTTGTGTTTTTAATATTGATCCCTTGGTCTTATTGATCCCTTAGGTATTTAATATTGGTCCCTTGGTTTCACCAATTCCTTTGGTTTGTAATATTAAACCCTTGGGTTTATTATTTATTTTGGTTTATAATATTAATAACATATTGGTTTTAGTATTACTTCGAGTTTAAAATATTAATTCTTATCATTTATTAATATGTTGAGTTTAAAATATTAACTCTTAGGCTTTATTAATTTCTTGGTTTATAATATTAATATGTATTCCCTGGGTTCACCAATTCCTTTGTTTTATAATATCAAACCATTGGGTTTATTATTTCTTTTGGTTTATAATATTAATAATCCCTTCGGTTTATTCATCTCTTCAGTTTAAATTATTAATTCTCAGTCTTTATTCATTTCTTAGGTTTTGAGTTTAAGATATTAATTCTTAGGGTTTATTAATCCCTTAAGTTTTCTAATTCTTTGAGTTGGTAATATTAAGCGTTAAATATTATTCGTACACTTTAATATTAATGCATGGTCCAATGTCACATTATGAAAAACATTTTTTCAATATGAATATCAACCATGGGCTACCATTTTTAATCATAATTAGTCATATGCAATCAAAGTCTTCCATGGTCGAATCTCACATTGTGACAGATATTGTCTCAATATGAAAATCAACCATGGGAAACCATAGTCAGTCTTAGTCCAACATCACAACAATTGTCTCAATGTTTAAATCAAGCATGCTCAACCATGCTTATTATACGGTTTATAGTATATATCTAAATATTTTTATATACTTGAGGTTTATAATATTATTCTGTTAGGTTTAATGTTATTCCCTTGAGTTTATAATCGAAGAGTGGGAGAAGGCCCAAACCCACTTGAAGAAATCGAAGAGTGGGAGAAGATTGGGTGGAATTTTTTTTTGATATGTTCCTTGTTTTTGAAGATCTGGTGGCTAGATCCTTTGTATTCGGACAGTGGGTATGGGAAGGGGGTCTGTAATACCATCTTCCCATTTTCCTTGAGTTTAAAGGCACGCAGAGAAAACCAAGAATTCCTTTCAAATTAAACTCCTCTTGGATAAAAGATGAGACATATAACACTCTGTTCCATGCCACCTAAAGGAAGAATAGACCAAGGGACCCTGGAAATATGTGTAAGCATATTATGGAGAATCTGAAAAACATGAAGAAACCAACCCGGGAATGGGCAAACCTGAAAGCATTAAAAGAGGAGGAGGAGTTAAGGAAGTTAAATGAGGAACTTGATCAACTTGAAAGGATTGCAGGAGCAGGATACACTAATATTGAGTTAAGAAATAGGGTAAGGGAGCTAGAAATCGTTAGGAAGAAAGGTGGCACCTAAAAAGTAAGGATATATGGCTGCAAGCTGGAGATGAAAACACAAAATCTTTCCAAAACTATGTGAAAGGAAAGAAAAATATAAATATTATTTGGGAACTGAAGATGGATAATGGTGAATGGGCTCATTATTTTGAAGACCTCCCCTCTCTAGGAGTAAGTCATTTTAAAACCCCCTTTGGGGCACCAACAGATGCTTCAATAGTTTAGGTAATAACGGTGCCACAAATTTTCCCTAGTTTCATAGATGAGGAAGGAAATAATAGCATAATGGAGCCAGTCTCAAAGGAGGAAGTAGAAGATATCCTAAACTCCATGTAGAAGGATAAAAGTCCTGGGCCTGATGGATGAACAGTTGAATTCTTCCGAAACCATTTTGAATTTTTAGGGGAAGAGCTGGTAGAAGTGGTGGAAGAGTATCACAGCTCTAGTACAATTCACTAGCCTCTTAATGCTACTTTATTAGCTCTTATTCCTAAAAAGGAACATCTGGTCTCATTTTATGACTTTCGTCCCATCTCTCTCTGCTCTTGTATTTATAAGATCATCTCAAATTTTATTGCAAATGTCTAAAACCTTTCCTCTCAAGAAACATCTCTTTGGAAAATTTTTGCTTTCTAGATGGAAGGCAAATACATGAGGCTATCGGGGTAGCCCACAAAACCCTCCATAGCCTTAGGAGGAGCAAGAAAAAAGGAGCTATAGTTAAAATTAATTTTTCCAAGGCTTATGATAGAATCAGTTGGTTGTACTTGATATTGCTAATGACTCATCTTGGTTTCAGGTTTGACTTTATAAATTGAGTAATGGGTTGTATCTCTTCTTCAAGTATTTATATCTTGATAAATGGTGTTGCAAAAAAAAATTTCAACCCAAAAAGCAGTCTTCGACAAGGTTTCCCTCTCTCCCCCCTTATTTTTTTATTGGAAGTAGAAGGATTGAGCCTAATGATACACGAATCAAAGAGGAGAGGGGAATTAAAAGGAATTGAAGTGGCGGTGAATTTATTTTTCACCCATATGTTGTTTGTCTACAACATTTTGTTGTTCAATGATGGTAGCCTGGAAGACTATAGGCATCTAAAGGAGCTACTGGAACTTTTTATGAAAGCCACAAGCCTTAGCATAAAGTGTCTTAAGTCATCCCTGACAACAACAGGTCTCACTAGGACTGAAGTGGGCAAAATTGAAGAAATACTCCACTTTGTAGTAAAATACCTCCAGGACACCTTTAAATACATGGTTTTCTTCCTTAAGCCAGACTCATACTTGGTACAGGATTGGAAATGGGTCATTTCAAAAATCGAGGCAAAAATGAAACATTGGAGCTTAAAATGGTTATCGAGAGGAGGAAGGTTGTTTTTGATAAAATCGGTTGCGATGGCCATCCTGGTATAATAGGTAGGTTTATCCTGGGTCCCTAAGAGCATCCTTTATTCAATAAACAATGTGTGAAGTAGATTCTTATGGGCAGGATGAAAAAATTATCACGTGACACACTCGGTGGCCTGGGAGAAAATAGTAAGGCCGAAAGCATCAGGAGGATGCGGAATAAAAGAGTTAGTCTCTTTCTCAAAGTCCTTGGCAACAAAACTAGCATCGAGGTTAATCACCATAGATAACATTTGGACAACTGTCATGAGAAGGAAATACATTGATCCTATGTCAATTCATGACTGGCTTAGATTGCCCCAAAAATGTTCTAAAAATTCCTCAATAGTGTGGAAAGCAACCATAGCCTCGGTCAAAATCATAGAATAGGGTCTAGCTTGGCAAGTGTGGGATGGAACCATGGTTAGGATGGGTCATGACCCCTGGGTGGGTTGTTCTTGGATTTTTTTCTCTTTCTAGAGATTTCATAGAGTTGCTAAATCATAGAGGCTTCACCACTCTGACAGGTTGGAAATCATGAAAGATCAACATTGTGGAGACAGGGATGGATGAATGGGGATGATCTCTAGCTCGATGAAATATGGATGGAGGAATGGGAGACATACACGTTGGATCTTCAAAACTCCAATGTTAGATTACAGGAAAAGAGGGATGAACTTAGATGGGTACATTCCCCGTCTGGGATGTACTCACCTAAGTTTGGTTATAGCTGGCTTATCACGCAGAGGGGATGGGGGGATAAAAAATGATGGTATAAACCTCTGTGGGAGATGAAAGGACTGGCTAAAATGAGGTTGTTTTTCTAGTGCATTATCCAGAATAAGGTTCCCACTTGGGACTTCCTACAACATAGGTGTAAGATAGGCTCTGGCTAGTGCATTTTGTGCAAAGACAGTCCTAAAAATATTCATCATTTATTTCTTACATGTCCTTTCAACATCAATCTTTGGAATGAATCTGTGAGACTCCTCAAAATTCCACATAAATGGGAAGGAATGGAGGTACAAGAAGCGTGGAAGAGATGGTGGCAAGAAGAACCTAATGAGAGGGTCAGGAACATTCCTTTGTTGATAGCTTGGTGAACTTGGATAAGTAGGAATCATGCTATTTTTAATGACTCTTTTTTTCCCATCAGAAAATTGGTAGCGAAGAGAGTGTCCATAGATGAGTATATTCAAGTACCCCAACAGACATAACAAACATCAGTCATCCAATAGGAAAACAGAAAGGGAAACATTGCTTGGGCCTATTTTGATGGGGCCTCAGATCCACAAGATAGAGGTGGAGCAGGTCTAGTCATACATTTCCCTATTGGGAAAATTCTCAAAGCCTCAATCGGACTAGGTTAGGGGACAAATAACTATGCAAAGTTAAAAACCTTGCATCTTCTTCTATAATGGCTTTCTCTTTTAAGTTGTAGAGAGGTTCAAATATTTGGAGATTCTCTAAACATTTTCAAGTGGTTCAATGGGACTCAAAGAAGCTTAAATTATATCTTGCTTCCATTACTTAATGAGGTATCTAGATTAAAAACATTTTTTAACGAGATATATGTTTGCCACATTTATAGGGAGTAGAACCATGCAGCAAACCTTCTTTCTAAGAAGGGAATTCGACATGATATGGGGCACTAGATACCTGTAGAAGTCAAGGATGGGCTGGTTTGGAATCTCAAACAACCTATTTTGAACTGAAAGAGCTAATCACTACTGATGTTTTTCCCTTTTTATTTCAAATATACATTTAGACGTTTTTGTTGTTTTAAACTATATATCAAGCTATCTCTGTTTTAGATTCTTTTCCTTAATGAGGAGGTCCGGGAGACAGAAGATAATATGTATTGTTACAATCTTATTTTGGAATTTTTTTATGAAATGGACTAGTGTCTACCACCCAGTTTTTTGATCCTAAGGGGATCCTATATGGCTCTGTCTTTATGCACTTCTGTTTCGGGCGAATTTTCCTAGCAAGGAAGCTCGAGGGTGCAAAAAGACAATGAGTAACTACTCAATGAGTGACTTTGGTTGTGAGATGAGGGCTTCCTCAAAATCGCCAACAGTAACTCCATCTCTCTTCTGAAAAAGGAGGGAAATGCAATTTTTTGAATGTGTCTTGCATATACTGTGTAAATTTCTACGTATTAATAGAAGGTTCTATTTTTTTTTGGAAAACAATATTAATAAACATGTGATATTATCAAACCTTTTGTTTAAGATATTAATTTGTAGGTTATATTAATCTCTTATGTTTTTAATATTGATCCCTTCGCCTTGTTGATGCCTTAGGTTTCTAATATTTATCCCTTGGATTCACCAATTCCTTGGGTTTATAACATAAAACCATTGGGTTTATTATTTCTTTTGGTTTATAATATTAAACCACCCTTGTGTCTTAAAATCGAGTTAAAAATATTAATTCTTAGAGTTTATTAATTTCTTAGGTTTTTGAGTTAAAAATATTAATTTTAGGGTTTTTTAATGTCTTTTGTTTTCAATATTGATCTCTTAGGTATTTAATATTAATTATTAGGGTTTATTAATTTCCTCTTAATCTCTTGGACTTATTGATGCCTCAGTTTTATTATTTCCTTGATTTTTTAATATCAATTCATTGGCTTTATTAATCCTTGAGTTTTTTAATTCATTGAGTTTATAATATTAATAATCCCTAAAGTTGATTGTTTTGTTTGGTTTCTAATATTATCAATTATGTGAGCTTATCATTCATTTGTATTTAAAATATTAATTCTTAGGCTTTATTAATCTCTTATGGTTTTAATATGGATCTCTTGGGCTTCTTCATCTTTCAAGTTTTGAATATTTTTCCCTTGGGTTTATAATATTAGACTCTTGGACTTATTAGTTCATTTGGCTTATAATATTTGGAATCCCTTGATATATTGGTAAGAAATATATACTTATTATAAATAGTAATAAAATAGTTGTATTATCTTATATTTTAATTTTAGTATAGTTTTGAGCTATAAGTATTAATATATGGAAAAAAATTAGTAATATTTTATTATTATATATTTTATTGAAAATAATATATATATATATATATTAATTTAATATATAGTATGAATATAGTTTATATTATTAATATATTACAAGTAGATATATAAAATATATTGGTAATTATATTAATAAATATATAACGATTATTTTGCTGAAATACATGTGGTGGGTGGTGGATATAGACTTACTGACATATATCAAACACATTAGTGAATATGGTCATAAATATATTTCATATACGCTTATCCATATATAACAATCAAATTAATGCAAATGATTGTACTAGTTTTAATTAAATTTTATATAATCATATGGCGATACCAAAACCATAACCTAGTGAACAGAGGTATGAGTTAGAAATAACACACAATAAATCTCATAATTGGTTAAGCACAAGAAACAAATGCCATCATGGCAGATTGTGGTGTCCAATAACAATAGAATCATAGCCTTTAAATGGACACAGACTAATTAACCAATGGGAGATGACAGAGACTAATTGAATTTTAATGTAAAATAATTAAAATAAAAGAGATTTTTTTAAATGAAAAGAAAATGTCTAAAATGTTCCTTTCATATGGTAGTGATAAAAGTACCCACATCTAGTAGCGATATCAAATTGATAGAAGATGGATGGAGAATTGTAAGTTTAATAACGATTCTATAGTGAGAGATAAATACTTAAAAAGAATATAAAAATAAACTTTAATGCCCAATAAATCATACCTCCAACAATTGATGCTACTCACACTCAGAATGTATTTTATATGCAAAGCCTCTGGGCTGCTTCACTATATATAAAATATGCAGGAACTTCCAAGCTCTGCTCACTCTAACTTGATGGTGTAAAACTGAAGGGGATTGAGTTAGTAAGCTTGGGGACCAAATGGAATTATTTATAGCCAAGCTTCCATCAAGCTTTTTTTGTCTATGTGTCAAGTGTTCCACAGATAATGGTAGAGAATTGCAGTGGGATTAATGGACCACTTCAAAAGCTCCCAACAAGAAATTAATTAAATGTAGTTGATTTCCATAATTTAGGGAAATAACTGCAGTTGGCTTCCATAATTTAAGGAAATAACTGCAGTTGGTTTCCATAATTTAAGAAAACAACTGCAGTTGGTTTCCATAAATCTGAACCCATTGGGAGAGAGAGCTTAACATTCTCCCACTTGGTGCATACTTCCAATCTTAATGTCTCATCTTAAAATCCATTGATAATCTATTTTAAGTAATAGATAAATGAATCATGGTGATTTGTCCTCTAATGACGAGTATTATCTTTCATGTATTACTATGTATTTATTTCTATTAAAATTTATGTGGCAACAATTTCTTAATGAACAAACCCTATGTTTATTCTTGGTCCTACACAGATGAACTCTCTCAAATAAAATTAAGGTGCACACAAATATGAGAAAAGCATCACAATAATTAAGAATTTTATTAAAAATAGCAATGTTCATAAAATGAGAAACTACATAATGGAACCAAGTCCCATATTCATTACATTATCCTTTAATTTAAACAGTGGCATGCCCTTAGTCAAAGGATCAGCTATCATCAACTCAGTGCTAACGTGCTCAATGACCACTATATCCTTATAGCTAAATGCTTAATGTCGATGTGTTTATTTCGACTCTCACTTTTTTTGTTCTTAGCCATAAAAACAACAACTTAATTTTCCCAATATATTCTCAATGGATTAGAGATAGAATCCATAATTCTAAGCCTAGAAATGAAACTCTTAAGCCATACACCATCTAAATTACCCTCAAAATAGGAGACGAACTCGGCTTCCATATTGGAAGTGGCAATCAAGGTCTACTTGGCAATCCTCCATGATATAGCTCCACCGGCCATCATAAAAATGTATCCTGATGTTGATTTGCATGAATCAACACATCTATCAAAGTCAGAATATGATTAGCCAATTACTTTGAAATTGTTTGTTCATCTATACATAAGCATGTATTTTTTGGTTCCTTTAAGGTACCTCATTACTTTCTTTATAGCTCTCCAGTGGTCTAAAACTGGATCACTCTGATATTGTCCCAACATTCCCACAAAAAGTGTACTGTCAGGTCTTGTGCAGACATGAGCATACACTAGGCTTCTGACAAAAGAATAATATGGAATATTCTTCATTTTTTCCCTTTCAAAATCATTCTCCGGGCATTGGTTCAAATTGAACCTATCACCCTTCACAATGGGAGCGACACTTGGTGAACGATCCTTCATCCGAAATCTCTCTAAAATTTTATTAATATAGTTTCATGAGATATACCCAAGATGCCTTGAAATCTGTCTCTATGGATCTTAATGCCAATGAAATAAGATGCCTCACCCATATCCTTCATATCGAAATTTTTGCAGAGGAATTGTTTCACTTCATGTAGCAAACCCTTATCATTGGTTGCTAGCAAAATTTCATCCACATATAAAATTAGAAAAGAGATTTTACTCCCACTGACTTTCAGGTATATACATTGATCCATAATTTTTTCTACAAAACCAAAATAAGAAACTACATTATGGAATTTTAAATACCATTGGCCGGATGCTTATTTTAATATGTATAATTATTTCTTGAGCTTGCAAACCAATTTTTCACCATCACTAGAGGAGAATACTTCAAGTTGTTTCACATAAACCTCCTCCTCTACATCTCCATTGAGAAATGTCATTTTCACATCCATTTTTTGCAACTCCAAGTCAAAATGGGCTACTAATGCCATAATAATGCGCAAGGAATATTTCTTAGATACAAGAGAGAAAGTCTTCGTGTAATCAATTCCTTCTTTCTGAGTGAATCCCTTTGCAACAATTCTTGCCTTGTATCTCTCAATGTTGCCCAATGAGTATTTCTTTGTCTTAAAGACCCATTTACATCCAATGGATTTTGCACCATTAGGAAACTCAACAAGATCACAGACTTCGTTACTATTTATAGAATTCATCTCTTCCTTTATGGCATCATACCATAATTTTGGATTCTTTGCAACTCATGGCTTGTGAAAAAGACTCGGGATAATTTTCGGCTGCAATGTTGTAGTCAGATTCTTGCAAATACACAACATAATCATCAGGAATTGATGATCTCTTTGGTATATTATATATTCTTAATGTTGTACCACCATCTTCCTGAGAATTATGTGGTTCAACTCATTGTTCAAAAATTCTTGGCAATTCTTGAACTATCTGATCTACTAGAATGTCGTTAGCAGCTTGTGGAACTTCAACAATTGGTTGTTCAACACCAGTTTGTACTTGAGGGGTGTTGTGAACAATAAAAAATCTATCACTTGAGGTCTAAGGTTGAGATTCTGAATGATCCTTCTCAGAAACAATGTTCCTGGTTTGATCGCTCCCACTGATCAAGTCATTTTAAAGAAACTTTACATTTCTTGATTCCACAATAATAGTGCTGCAAGATGGACAATAAAATCTGTAACATTTAGAACTTTTATCATATCCAATGAAATACCCACTAATGGTCCTTGGGTCCAGCTTCTTCTCTTGTGGATTATATATTCTCATTTCATACATGCATCCCCGAATGTGCATATGTCGCAAAATCGGTTTCCAACCTTTCCATAATTCAAATGGAGTTTTAGCAACAACCTTGGTTGGAACTCAGTTTAATATATACACTGCCATCTTAAGTGCTTCAGTCCACAAGGATTTAGGAATATTGGAGCTGCTAAGCATACTCTGCACCATGTCCAATAATGTTCGGTTTCTTCTTTCTGCTACACCATTCTGGTCGGGTGAACCAGGCATAGTGTATTGGGAAACAATCCCATGCTCTTGAAGAAATTTTTCGAATGGCCCAGGTGCTTGCCCATCTTCTGTGTATCTACCATAATATTCTCCACCTCTATCTGATCTCATGATTTTGATTTGCTTGCCGCATTGTTTCTCTACTTCAGCCTTAAAGATCATAAAGGCATCTAATGCTTTTCTCTTTTTATGAAGCATGTATAGATACATATATCGTGAGTAATCATCTATAAAAGAAATCAAGTATCTCTGACCATGTGAGTCCATGTTTGGACTACATATATCAGTATGTATGATCTCTAATATGTCCGAACTCCTATTGGCACCTTTCTATGACTTGTTGGTCTAATTTCCCTTTATGCAGTCCACACAAGTCTCAAAATCAGTAAAATCCAGGGTATTAAGTACACCTTCGTTTACCAATATTTTAATTCTTTCTATGGAGATATGACCTAGTCTCTAGTGCCATAATTTAGAGGAATTTTCATTAATAACACAACTTTTAGAGCCAGTGTGAACATGCATTGAATCATAAGTGACATTGTTTTGTGAATTAATGCAGTAAAGACCATTAGACAAAATATCATTCCCAACACACTCAGATTTATAAAATAAACTAAAGGCATGGAAAATTTTAGGGGCTAATATTTGCAGGTGGGCTAATTTTCAATGATTTTTCCAAAAAAAAGATTCGCCAATTTCCATTTTTTTTGTAAACATGATTTGCCCAAATTTTACAGTATAAAACTATTTTACCTCAAAAATAGCCAACATTATATATATAATATATATAAAATAATTATAAATTTGTATAATTTTACAAACATATCAATACAATTTTATAGTTCACATATTAGGGACTAGTGAAATTTGCCAACATTTTAAACTTCAAGATAATATTCCATACTTAAAATTATCCCGCACTAAAGGATGTTTCTGAAAAGTTAAAGGAATATCCAAAAGGTACAAGCCTTGAAACTGCAATCAATTTTCTAGAAAAACTTGGTACATAAAAGGTCTTTTCTAATTCTAAAACAAAGCCACTACTTAAAGTTAAATAACATGTTCTTATAGCTTCCACATGCAAGCCAATATTTTTTCCTAATAAGATGCTTTGTTCACTGCCCACTGGCTTCCTTAGGTTTTCCAAACCCTGCAAGGAATTTGAAATGTGAATTGTTGATCTAGAATCAATCCACCAAGTGTTAATATTTACATTAACCCTATTAGATTCATAACAAGCAAACAAGATTGGATTACCTTTGTTCGTAAGGCATTTCTGAAATTTGGTGCATTCCTTTTTCATGTGTACCTTATTTTTACAGAAGAAACACTTGGAATCCTTTTTGATATCGGCTTGGGGAGGTATTTTACCTTTCCCTTTCTGATTGGCTTGATATTTTCCCTTTCCTCATGTTTCCAGCATTGCACTTTCTCCCATTTCCATCACCAGTCTCTCTTGCGATTGAACACACATGGTCACGAGTTCATTAATTGACCATTTATCCTTATGAGTGTTGTATGAGATTTTGAAGGGTTCATATTGGTACAAAAGGTTTTTGAGGATGTAGTGCACCAGGAACGACTCTAATATTTCAACCTCGAGTTTCTTCAATTGAGCCACAGTGTCCCTCATTTGCATGATGTGCTCGCACACACCTTTCACAATGGTGAGCCTTAGGGATGAGAAATTCGTGATTAGGGTGCTTTCTAGTGCCTTGTCTGAACTGATGAATTGATAATCAATGGCTTTCAGCAAGTCTTGGACCTTTTCATGCTGATCAACGGAACCACGAATACCAGCTGCAATTTTAGTCTTACTGAACATCATGCTCAAGTGATTAAATCGCTCCCATCGTTCATAAAGCGTGATGTCCGCTGCAGTGCTAGTATTAGTGAGTTTTGGTGGTTCATCTTTCCTAACAGCATAGTATATATCTATCGACCCCAAATGAAGGAGAACTCTCTCCTTCCAGACCTTATAGTTATCTCCCTTAAGTTTAGGGATATCAGAATGAATTTCAGAGAAATTTGCAGGTTGTACTACTGCATAAAATTTAAAAAAGCACATGCTTATGTTAAAATTTAGGCATAAATAAAATTCCATGCTTTACCAATGTAAATAATGCTTTAAAATTGAATCTAATGATATAAAAATTGTCTGTGGACTAAATTTTCAATTCAAGCAGATTCAGTTATTCTTTATGATAGAATTTATCAAATTATTCACTTAATTCATAATTCTAAGGGTATATTATGATTATAATTTCATATAAATTCTATCTTAGTTTTTAACTTTATGATAAAACTATTAATTCATAACTCCTGTTAGTAACTTATGAATATTTTATCTTAATTAATTACATAAATACAAAAAAAAATTATGTGGGATAAAATTTATTATCTTTAGTATAATTAATTACAATTAATGTCTAAATATTCTTTATGTGATCCTAATCAATCATAATATATAATTTTATTTAATTAGAGATGCTATGGCTATTCTCTAATCAATTAAAATCATATGGATCAGTAGACATTATTTACATAAAAATTAACTTGATATGAGAATAATGATAATTTGCATAAATAAAACTATAATATTCATGCATAACATTTAACGATGGGTCTCGTATAAATTAAAATGAACAACAATTATCCAAATTTCATATAATTAAACTAAATAAATTTTATAAGCATAAAAATTGAGTAAAAATTAGACATATTTCCAAATAAATGCTTTAATTCAGAAAATTCTCAAAATATAACATTTAGCCAAACATGTCTATAATCACCAAGGCAGAGATAAAAATTCCTCCGATACCAAATTTAAGTTTAATAACTATTCTATAATGTAGAATAAATACTTTAAACTTTAATGCCCAATAAATAATACCTCCAGCCATTGATGCTACTCACACTTAGAATGTATTTTGTATGCAAAGCTTCCAGGCTGCTTTACTATATAGAAAATTTGCAGGAACTTCAAAGCTCTGCTCACTCTAACTTGATGGTGTAAAATTGAAGGGGATTGAGTTAGTAAGCTTGGGGACCAAACAAAAGTATTTATAGCCAAGCTTCCATCAAGCTTTTGTTGGCTATGTGTCAAGTGTTCCACAGATCATGGTAGAGAACTATAATGGGAGTAATGGACCACCTCAGAAGCTCCCAACAATAAATTAATTAACTGCAGTTGATTTCCGTAATTTAAAGAAATAACTGCAGTTTGTTTCAATAATTTAAGGAAATAACTGGAGTTGGTTTCCATATTTTAAAGAAACAACTGCAGTTGGTTGCCAGAAATCTGAATCCATTGGTAGAGGAAGCTTAACAAGAATATCATGATTATATAATATTTGGATCGGTTATCATGATTCGATATAATGATATAGATTTGTTATATTAATTAAAAAAATCAAATTATTGTAAACTGCATGTAATATCTAGCCCGTGGATTCTCGTGTCAGAAAAATTATACATATATTATTTACTATGTTTCTTAAAAATAAAAAAGTAACGAGTGGGCCCACAACATATTTTTAGGGTTTGCAGCTACGAATGGGCACACAATATCTTCTTATGGTGTGCAGCTATTTCCCGATACAAATAGAAAAAACCAATCAACTCACAACCAAATTAAAGAGAATATTGAATTAACAATAGTGAACACAACTAGTAAGCGAGAAGGTCTAGGTAAATATTTAACGTGACACATGGTGATAAACCTGAATCTCTGAAGGTAATATATATTTCCATATTCTCTTTAAAATATATGGTTACATTTTAAGCCACCTCATCTGAGAAGGATTTATCAATCGATTGGAGACGATTCAGGCACCAAGAAAGCATTCCAATAACATGGTTGAAAGAAATTTATGTGGAATTCAATGTTGATATAAATATCATATACAGTAACCATTGTTGTGAAGATTGAGAAAGAAGCATTTCAGTCGGACAAGAATTGCATTTTACATTTTAAATTGGGCGAAGATATGCATGCAAGGGCCAAGATACCTACCCAGCATTAGAGCAAAAAATATAATTTGGGATTAATATTGTACACAAAATTTATTAAATATGCTCAAGTTCAAGAAAAGAACAAGAAGAATGAGACTGTACCTTGATCCATGGATGCGTTTGCCAATATTTCACCGTAATTTTGGCAAATTGCCCTCCCTTTTGTGCACGAGTAGGAATTTTTTATTTGACCCTAACTTCGATCAAAACCTCGTAATTCTGAAACATTGCTTCAACCAATAACGTAGAATAAACATGTTAGCACTATCTTGAATTTCCGAGATGCTTTCAACATGCTTCACAGTTATATTTACACACCATCTCAACAAATCAATTAAATTTCGTCTCAACTGAGAGTGACCAACTTCCTCCACACTGTTGCAGTTCATGAAGTGTCATTGAATTTAAATGCACGAAAGTCTTCCAATTCAAACACATGGGGTCTGGCTCATCATAACGCACCCATTTCTTTAATTATAAAATATTTATCACAAAGAAGGAAAAGGAATGACTATCAATATTGGTTTCAGAATAAGTATATGAAATTCCCATCATTGATTAAAAAGAAAAGGGTCATTGTGAGTTCATCCACCAAAGGATTAATTAAAAGGTAAAAAAAACATATATTTTGTTCGAAAAAAATAAATTTAAAATTTTTAATTTATTCTCCATCATGGTGATAATTGAAAATATATTGTAGGAAAGTGCATAGGTTCATCGCAAAATAGTCGTGTAATTCAAAATGGGCAACCACTTTGTTATTTATATTTAAATAGAAATTACTCATTTACAACAATTGATGCTCCGTACTCATGGTTTGCGGGGCGGTATATTAGTGCAGAAAATACCACCATTCACTACAAGTTCACGTCGAGGTGTGTCTGGTGGACAGTAAGGATCCATTTTGCAGTGCGCGTTTGTGGTACAATGGTAGTCTGACACACCCGACGCTTTCACACCGTTACCGCCTGGAAATAACACAACACAAACATTAAATTTTTAATATCACAACACAAACATCAAATTTTTAATTTAATTACGCCGATAGGTGTAGCCCCTATTTGAAATCGCTTCATTAGTGATTATGCTAATTAATATTTTCATCCGATGGTATATATTGAAATATGTCGGTTTATTCTTGTCATCGCCACTCAATCAATCAATGAAATTAAAAGCCATAACCTCCTTGCATGTCTAAATAAAGTGTTTAAACCCTACTTAAATTAATATTTTACTAAATGATCATTAAAAATTTACAGTTCCTCTTATTTATCTCCACGTATGAGAGTATGAGGGATTAGAGCGAAATAAGGACACGTTTTGGGCGAGAAAGTTCTATCGTTGAAGCCGCATGGCATGTGGTTAGCTTAAAGTGTTAGGTTTAATCATGGCATTTGTATGGAGGCAGCCATCTCTGCAAACAACAAGAAATATCGATGTCCATCCATCTTACAATGGGAGTAGCATGCCATGCACAACAAATTCTTTAATGGCCATTATCTTCACCCAGTGCCACCCGCAATGAATTCTACAGAGCTATTGCACAAGCGGGAACCGTTACGGGAAGGTGAACCAGAGTGTCGCCCAAACGTTTCAACAGAGTGGTTCCAAGGAGTTGTTCCACCTATCTGCTATGATGGTTGGCATCATAACGCTCAATTTCTTTCAGACCATAAGGCCACCTAGTTTAGAGCAGCCGACACATATGGACGCAGAGAACTAGGACTATGGCTAGCTAGATCGAAGTAAGAAATCCTTCCGAGGAGCTTCACTGCTGTAGAACGCACACTCTGGATGGTAAGCTTTCGAATACACATGTGCTGTTTTTTATTCATGCAAACTTTTTATTCACTGTTTATTAAAATACACATGTGTTGCTTTTTTCAATACACATTGCTGTGAAAACAACTCCATTACAATGACCATGATCAATAAACAAAATCTAGATTCCAAACTCCCTCAATAATTTTAGTTATTTAAAAATGAGAAAATATGTTTTAGAAATTTATATCACATGCAATTTCACATCCACCCATGCCATTGAAAGGTTACCTTCCTTTCAATTTCCGTAGAGTCATATGGCTTTTTAAGTTGTATTTTAAAATCACGTTGCAGAATGGAAGCCACCGATAAATCTGTTAGTCGCTTTCATTGGAAGGGATTTTTATAATTGTAAAATTCATGTGATAATTGACTCAACAAAAATAGTAAAGAGTGTTGATATCCGATACAATAGTATAACATCCACTTTAACGTTATTCTTCAGGAAACATAAAAATTATTAGTCTTATATATATAGATAGTTTTTAATCAAATTTCAAACATTTGAGATCTCATTATTTTATGCATATAGTTTATTTAATGAAATTACGTCATGGTATCTTTATATGTGAATTCCACTGGAATTAAAACTTCTAATATATATTCTAATATAAATTTTATTTATTCCTTTCATGTAAATAATTTTATTTTCTATGTGCAGAAATTACTTTTCAATATCTTAGTGAAAAGGAAAAAGCATTCTTAATATATAAGATGTTAGGTGCTTTTCAAAGGATAACATTATAATTATCATATCCTAATCATATATATAACCAAAAATATTATTCTTATTAATGAAAAAATATTGCAATTTAAATATAGATGGATATGAAGAATTTTAAAAAGTCAAAATCGAAACAAGTATAACCATGCTACATTTTTGATACTTTTTAATTTTCTTCATTTGACATGATACTTTGACTTATTATATATATATATGAAAGAAGTAAAATTGATACGAACTTTTTTTAACTTATAAATTTTAAGCTATAGAATTAATATATTATTATTAATTAAATAAAAAAAAGGATAAATAGTAGGTTTTTGTACATGTAATCTTGATAATTTAATATTAAGTTATAATAGTGTAATGGATTTTATTTATAATTTAAAATTTTAGGGATGAATTTTTATAAATTTTATTATATATCCGTTGTAACATTCCAGTCTTAGGAGATTGTAGGAGATTGTGGGGAATCATCCTGCATAGGGGGGTCGTAGAAGGTCGGATAATAGCTCTGTCCCGGCATGCGAAGTGAATGAAGGGAGCCACGTGAAGGGGTCGATTCCATAGAGTGTAGCGGAGTAGGCCTGTCACCCAAGGAACAAAGATACTCTACCTGTGGTGCAAGACAATGGTTCATTCGGTAGTTGGTGACATTGTGGAGTTGGTTATAACTCCCACAGAGAAAAAAAACCAGAGGTAATTTAGTTATAATACGATTGGTGAAGCGCTGATGGAACCTCGATCCAAGAGGATGGAACCTTGCAGGATCATTGAAAGAAGAGAAGAGAGACAGTGGTATTCGCGCGATCAAAGGAGTGGAAAGTTGTTTTCATAAAAACAACACGATATTACCCATTGATTTACACGTAGGCCTCAGGAAGTTTATGAAAACCATCTCTTTTGCGTTATTTTTGTGCATTAACCTCCGATCGGAAAAAAAATGCAAAACTCAGTTGGGGACGTTGGATCATCCAAAGCGATGCGACGTGCTAGCCATTGTTGGATGTGGATGGCCCGTTAACGCTGGGCCTCGTGTCTATTTAATGAAATTACATTATGGTATTTTTATATGTGAATTCCACTGGAATTAAAACTTCTAATATATATTCTAATATAAAGTTTATTTATTTCTTTCATATAAATAATTTTATTTTGTGTGTGTAGAAATTACTTTTCAATATCTTAGTGAAAAGGAAAAATCATTCTTAATATATAAGATGTTAGGCACTTTTCAAAGGATGACATTATAATCATCATATCCTAATCATATATATATAACCAAACATATTATTCTTATTAATGAAAAAATATTTCAATTTAAATATAGATGGATATGAAGAATTTTAAAAAGTCAAAATCGAAACAAGTATAACCATGCTACATTTTTAATACTTTTTAATTTTCTTCGTTTGACATGATACTTTGATTTATTGTCACATTCTGACAAATTTTGATCAATGGCCACATTATATTTACAAACGGAAACTACTTTTATAAACCATATTTACTTTTTGCATAGTTACTATTTTTCTTTTAGTTCAATTGGTTTAATTTATAAAATTTAACTATTTCATATTTTATTTTTTTAAATTGTTGCATTATGTATTTAAAAATATGTCTTAAATAAAGAAAAAATCACAATATTATTCTAATATTTTAATCAATTAATTAAATTACTTAATTATTAAATAGTTCATAAAAACATATAGTCATACACCATAAATAGAAGTTTTGAAAAATAAATAGTGTTTTGGAAACATTTAATTTCATAAGTTTATATATAATAAAAAATATTCTCATGTTAATTTTTAAAAATTTAAAAATATATTTTACGACATTTAAAAGTTTAAAAATATATTTTATGGCTTTTATTGTAAAAAATAAATATTTTTTACATATATATATTTAATCATATAAATTTTTACTTATTACGACTTATTAGAAATTATACGATAAATAGGTTTAGAAAACTAGAAAAATTATTTTTTATTATCAATTTAACTAAAATAACAAAAATAATTTAACATAAATATTAATTTATAATTTATATATACTATTTTAAAGGAATATTAGTTGTATTTATGTTGGGTTTATATGATTTTTGTTAATTAAGACTACAAGTATCAACATAAATACATCACTACAACTATACACATAAATACATTTCTGGTATATACCAACTAGAAAGCTACAATAAATCTCTTAAATATTATCAATATTGTTTTTCAATAAAAGGAAAAACATAAAAACATTATTGATAATATTTAAGAGATTTACTGCAACTTTCTTGATGGAAATTTTCAAGTAATTGATTGAAAAAACGTAGAACATAAGAGATCATCCTGAGAGGCTTGGCTATTTAAGTAATAAAATTGAAAGTTTAAATTCTTATGCATTGAAAAACATAAAAAAATTTGAACATTTAAAATTTATTTATCGATTTATATAGTTATGGTAATATGTATAATATGTATGATAAAATACAAAATACATTTTATGGCATTTATTATATTTTAAGTTAGTGTAGCTATATAAATTAAGTGGGTTATAAAATATAGGCATCAATTGTAATACAAATAAAAAGGCTTAATTTATAATATGTACCATATTTTTTATAATATATAACTTGATTAGATATACATTTTGAATGGTACTAGTGGTTAAGAACATGCTTTTCCTTGTAAGAGGTCACAGGTTCAAAACAATAGGGAATAGAGTGTAATGCATGCCTTTGTAAAATTGACTCGTATGCCAATTTTGTATGTGTAAAGGGCGGAAACGTGAAGCTAGGTTACACTTTTGTGAGAATCAGGGGCTGAAAAATTTTTTTAGCAATAGTTCGACGGAACATTTTATAAATTTTGGCCAAATGGCTGAACTCGTGATTCCGTTTCGATTGACGGCACACTGACGACACAGGAAAACAAAACTTTTGCTGGAGATGGGAAAACCGACAACAAAAGTTTGGCCAAACTTCCAACAAAAGTTCGGCCGAACTTTTACTTTTAAAATAGTTCGGCCGAACTAGTTTCTATAAATAAATTGCCTGCGAAGTTGATTTGTTTATCGGTATCATTATTCACGCGTATTTTTGTCACTGTTGCTGCTGATATTTTCGTGCTTTTTCGCTCCTCCCGTCCGTGTTGTTGGTCTACTGGAGGTCTGTTTGTCCGCACTATTTCTCCTCTCATCTGCACTGTTGCTCCTTTCATCAGTGTTGTTCATCTACTACAGGGTATGTTGCTCCTCCCATCCTCGTGGTATGGTCTACTGCAAATGGTGTATGGTCCTCTTGTATGGAATTTTTTGTGAATGAGTGTAATAGAAATTTCTGTTAAGATAGTTCTCTCTGTCTAGACACACCATCATTAGGTGTCTGTTGAATTTTGTGGAATTTTTTGTGAATTTTATGGCTCCACTCTAGCTCTAGTCCTAGCACGGTTGACTTTCACCAGGGTTAGCAGCTCCACACAAATTTTACCACGCTAGTTGTTACGAATTTTTCACATGAAAGTTGTGTAATATATTTCACACAATACAATATTGCTCCACACACATACCTTTAATCTTTTTTCCATTCTACTGCACGTCGTGTGTAATTAGAACAATACTCCAACAATGTTGTCCAACTCTTGGGGCTCCATAATGCACCAAAATCTCCGCGTGATTGACATTCCAAGACTATAATAAAAAATTTGCATGTTTTTTTCACGTGGGGTTCACCACATATACACATAGTATGTGTAGTTATTATTCATAAAATATTTTTAACAAACTCCTTTGATAGACATCCATCTTATTCAAAATGGATGGGCAATGAATTCAAGCCTTGAATCTCCTCCTAAGCTGGCATCGTATCACGAGGTTTTCCTTTTGGCTTTCGATCTCACAAATGATCTTCACATATTATGACAATTATAATAACACTTGCAGGTCCAATGTAGACTTTAAACAGAGTTCAATGCCTTAATATCTCTTCTTCAGGTTGTTTGTTGTGTCAACTCACTTCCCAGACAATTATTCAATTCTCCACATCAATCATGTGAGAAGCTCGTTGGCAATGGAAATAAGCATGAAGTAGAATTTGCACTCATGGGCTATAAATATTCTAGATTTTTCTTGTGCAATTTTGGCATGACAATTCACAACTGGTGCACCTCTCCCAAGAAAGGTCTCTTCTTAACAAGAACAACCTCTTTTTAACAAGACTCTGCTGAGAAAAAAAATAATTTCTGTTAAGATAGTCCACTCTGTCTGGACACACCATCATTAGGTGTCTGTTGAATTTTACCAGCTCTGTAATGCTGGTCTATCTTAACATAGGATGAGTGGGGGGCGTATTAAACACCGCAATTTCTCACACAATAAACCTGAATCCACAATATGATACTTTTTTTTCAATGTAGATAGGTTATCACACTACCTTCATATTAAGTGATGCTGGTCAATGTTGTTGGTTTCTTGATATGGTCTGTTGGTCAATGTTTTTCGGCTTATCACACTGTTCTCATATTAAGTGATGCTGGTCAATGTTGTTTGGGTTATTGATATGATCTGTTGTTCAATGTTTTCAGGTACTTGATATGTATTGGATATCAAATGGACATCGGTACACTATACTTTGCTTTTCTATTTTACTTGTTGCTATTTCACTTTGTTTTAGATGCCTCAGACAAACTTGGATACTACTTAGATTTATGCATTATCATGAGGTTCATTACTGGTTTTTATATCCTGTCTTTGTATGTGACATGGGGATACTTATCAATGTCTTGGGTGGCACAACCTTTTTCTCTGGATGGACAAATTGGGTCCCAATCATCAGATGTGAGAATGTATTGGTTCATGGACTATTTTCTTCATATTATATAATCAAAACAATTTTTTTTTCTCTTGTGAAAAAAAAAACATAGGATGAGTTTACTCTTTATCACTCCATGAATTCCCTCTACACTACTACTCCCCTTCACTACACTGCTTCTCCTCCTGAACCTCAAACTCTGAATTTTTTTAACTGATGTATGAAACCTTCAACTCTTCAGCTCAACTTGTAATTATGTGGCATAGAATTGGGACAGAATTTCACAGTGTAGATTTCAGATTATTGGATAGATTTGACAGTATGGAATAATATCATATTATGGAATATCACTTGTCCAATTTGATTTTAAAACAATGTTTGGGTCTTTTTAGTTGACTTTAGTACCACCTCAGCCTCTCTGATGCTTTTTAGTAGCATGGTCTCTATTGAGGCTATCCATGGTGTATGAAAAGAACTATGACATTAGACTTGACCTCCTGGTAGGCCATGAATGTATGAAAATAACCAGAAGAATATTGGATAATAAGTAATGTCAATCTCATTAAGGGAAAATCCTGAAAGGAAAAGAGTACCCACGAAAAGTGATATTAGAGTTGAAACTAAACATATAGGTAATTTACTGTAAAGTTAACTATTTTTCTTGTTATTGACTTAGAGGTAGCCAAAATATGCTCTGTTTTTGTATGAATATTTTTTGATTGGGAGCTATAGTAGTTTCTGTTGAAGTTAAATTAGCTTAACATAGAAATTTTTCTGTTATCCACCCCATGGTTTAGTTTCAATTGATAGTTAATAGTTCCATATTTCATTTAATGTTAAATGTAAGTTAGCTCTATTAATTTTTAACTTCATTAAGGAACTTCATAGAAAACTAATAATTCAATTGAAACTACTAATTAATAGTAGGGATATTATTTGCATTCATTTGCATTGATTCTTTATGCTTCAAATTGTTTTTTAGTTGTTTATTGGTTTATTTCTAGTTGTTTTTTAGTATAAAAATTCCACGTAACCGGTGCTGCTGCAATAACCGGTGCTGCTGTTTAACACCATTAACCGGTGTTGCTACAATAGGATTCATTATTTCAATAATTTCAGAAAACCTAATACAAGAAGTGTTAATTTTATTTTTTTTCAAATAGAAAAAACAGTCTTTCATATTTATTAGAATATAAAGTACAATTACATAGATCTTTCACAGGTTAGCTGGACTTGTCTCTACAAAATATGAGAATCAAAACAAAAGTATTACAATATATGTCTTGTATATGCAACTGCCATCATTCACTAATTCTTCAGTTTGGTCAAAATCTTGAAAGAAAAAAAAAACCTAAATGGGACATAGTACATTTTAAAATATCAAATTAGATGTATAAACTAAAAAGTAATAATAATGCCATAATTATTCATGGATTCATATTTGTATTTAGAATAATGAATAACCTCCAGTGATAATGAAACTTATATTTTCTAAAGTATTTAGAATAACCTAATAAAAAATCGTAGGTTATTACGTAAACAAACCTGCTTTGAACTTCCAAAGTGTTAGGTTATTTCTTACAAAGTGGACTTGAACTCCCAAAGTGTTAAAGGTTATTGCTTACAAACTAGACTTGAACGCCCAAAATAGAACACATGTCTAAATGTATCTAAGAGTTATACATGTATTTTTTTTAGGTTGGAGAAGTGTAGATGTTTATCAATACAAAATTTTGTTATTTAATAGTCAAGTTTTATAGTTATTATAATGAAATAGTTTCTCACAACAAATTTGATTAAATAAGTGAAATCTATATAATGAAGATTAATCTGTATTTAAGTTTTAGATCTTTTGATAACTAAATTTCTATTTAAATGAATAAAACAATCAAATGTAAGAAATATAAAACATAATGAAACACAATGTAAGAAATAGAGAACATAATGAAACACACACATACATATCTAGACAGTCAACACAATTATTTTCCTAGGAAATCCTTATGGGAGAAAAACAACACTAAAATGTAAACATGCTATACTCTCTCTTTTCTAGTATGGAAAGTATGTAAGTACAAAGAAAGAGGTAATCTCTCTAGAGTTAGCTAAGACTTTTGGCATGTAAGGTTGCTATAAAAACTTAACTTCATACATTTTTCTCTCTAACTTCACACTCTTAGTTGTATTTTCAACTATGGAACAAAATACAATAACACAAAATGGAACTCTTATTCCTCCTACTGGAAAAGTATTTAACATAGCATGATCGCCAACTAGGTGTAAGATTTGACTCCGTCAACCATTAATGCAGTTTGTGATTTTAGACCTTTTAGAGTCTTGTTAAAATTCCACATGTAGCTAGCTTGCTATGCATGAGTAACGGGGCTAAAATGGCACTCTCTCGTACCATGGTGGTCAACATGATAGGTCAACTTACTAAATGCATAAATTTTGAATGAACTTAATTTGATGTTTTTCTTGCACCATTGGATATGTCTTTAAGTGTAGAATAATGGTCAAGATTTTGGCACAAGGGATAATCGTTTGACCCCTAGAAATTTCATTTAATACCTCAAAATGATTCCAAAAGGTTTTAGACCCCAATTCTCTACCCACCATTAAAATGACCCTACAAGTTTATTCCTTCAGTTTTTTCACTTTATAAGCATCAAAATATATGACAAATAATATAATTATCCAATATAGATCATTATTTAATAATTTGTTAAAATTATTAGTAAGATATACATCATGGAATTTAAATAAATAACGTTAATTCATTGAACACCCTTGTACATTCCTTGTTGATACTTTGAATGTAATACGTTTTGAAAAATAATTTGTTTATGGATTTTATTTTCCACATTCTCTAAACCATATCAAAAACCTTCTTATAATATTTGAAACCATCTATATACAACTTTTCATTTGTTTCGATAGGAATTAACGTATTGAAATATTAATTGTATTTATGTCTTGTGTGCTAAGGAAGGGAGGTCGTGAACCTTAGGAGAAGAGATAGTATTTTTTAAGTTAGGAGGGATACTTTTTATGAGATAGAATTAATTTAAAATTCTTCTTAAGCTTATGTAACTTTCGAACCATAATTACAATTTTTTTTTTTTACTTATCATTTAGTTGCTAAAAGTTGAAGAATCTATGTTGGTAAATAATTAATTAGGTCTATTTAAATCATTTACCACTTTTGGGTTTTTCGTTTTCGTGGTTTCATTCATAATTTCACTTTTTTGCATTGTCAATTTCAATATTTCACACCACATGCGCACAGTCAAAGGACCTAAGGTCTTTCCCATACCAAAGTATGCTCTTTTAAAACATTTTTTCTTGGTGATATGGGTGATTTAGAAATGATTGGGAGAGCGAAATTCCTCATTTAATACACAATATGTTTGGTTCATGCCACTAAGCCAAGAATTTTAAATTCAACTAACTTTTAATATAACCAACTAAATCCTGCAAAAAAAGAATAAAACAATTTATGTTAGGGTTGTGGATTTAGGCATTGAAACAACACACCATGATATTTCAAATTTAAAAATAATGGTTTGAGTCCTAGGTAGCTTAGAATCCTATCTAGAGGTTTGTTTTCAAAATAAGGATGCACTCCCATTTTATTCTCATGATTAGGTTGTAATCATGAGGCTCTCGCTCAAGAGTGGACCTTCCCAAAATCTTGTGACGTCTTGTCACAAACAAAACCATCAAACCGAAAAACACATCATGCAAGAAACATAGCTCGCTGACATATCATTTTTCTCCTTCAAAGAAAAAAAATTCACATCATGTGAATATATCCATTTACTCTTACATATTGGTGTACAAAACCATCAACCAAACACAAGTCGACAAAACATGCCTCTTCAAACAACTGACTCTCAAGTCAAATAATAGCTCATGTACAAATTTCCATATTTGTTGCATTTAAGTGTGTCAACATAACTCTACTTTCAACATCTTGCTTCATGCAACATGCACCATACTTTTAATTTGCAAATAAATTCATGAAACATCAAAATACATGCAAGGCCTTAATTGGATAAGAAATCTAACCATCCGTTACCAAACCATTTCAATGGTGCTTCTTTTAGCTGCACTTCATCATCATGTGAATCATCCTGACCCTCATCGATTATGGAATCCTCTTTTCCATTCTTGTCAATATCTCTTTCCACCTTCTTCAAATGTCGTGGATGACTTGTTGGATACAAAGTCCAACACTTGTCTACAAGGTGACCTTTCTTATGGCAATGAGTGTAAAACAATTGCATCTTATTTTCAACATCATTTTCCTTGTCCAATGGGCCTTTGAATTTTTGCCTCATTTATTTAGAAAGTTTCATGTGCATGGATATCTTCTTCCAACATCTATAAACATTATGATTATTCAAACCACAAAAGGAACATGCAAACTTTTCCAAATCTTATGTGAATATTTACCATGTTTATCATAATCAAAATAAATTTGATTAAAGGCAAATTTATACCTTGAACATTCACCTTTGTCGCCTTCTGGAGGAGGTGAATTTGATGAGGTAGTGGCTCTCCTCTGAATACTAGAAATGAATTCAATGACTCTAGAGCTTTAAACATCATATTATTTTACATTCTCATTAGTTGCATGATTATTAACATCTTCCTGAAAAGTGGGTGTCAAACTTTTCCATTCATCATGAACACAAACTTCACAAGCTTGAGGTAATGAACACGAAATGAAATTCCTTCTTCGAACAAATTCATGTGCCTCCTTGGTTTTGGATCATTCTCCATCATGTATTCCATAACCAAGACCCAAATAATTAGGCCTTTCCTCACCAACATTTGGCTCAACTATGCCTTGTACACGTTTTCCTTTAACCCTTTACTTTCATAGCCCATTTTCATCAAAAATTTGGACCTTATTCCTCTAGTGTGTCTCTCAAAAGAACATACACATTCATTTTGAGAGGAAATTGAAGACAAAAACCAATAGATAATTCTTGTAACTAACCTTGACTAAAATGAGCTAAATTGTACTTTGATGCCAACTTGATTTGAATATGGAAAAACTAGTTTTGTTGGGCTATCTCCCTCATCAGTTAAATAAAAATGTGTTTAGGATCGTCTAAAGTTAGGCAATTGGGAAGGGGTTTATGTGTCAAGATTTAAGTGTATTTTGTGAGAAATTTATGAGTTAATTAGCTTTTAAAAACTCATGTTTACAACAAATAAGATGCAAAATTTTTATTTTGGAAATTTTTTTCCCTCAATCCAAATTCTGATCATTGGACATGTAAGAGGAAGAAAGAGGGAATTCACTTTTCAAATTATAAACCTTGTCTAAACTAAAATAAACTAGAGGTTCGGTTTTCAAATACATTCACTTATTTGGAAAAGTTCTAGCTACCAAAATTCCATATGCCAATCGACCTCCCAAGAAATCCATTTATTACACCACTGGTTAGTTTTTTGTCTCCATATATTCTTTATCAACCTCTTCTAGTGATTCTTGAATTGTGGATACTTAAATGCTTCCTAAAAATTTGAGCTCTAAAATGAGAATACATACAACGTCATTTTAATTCATTCTTCTATCCAATTATAAAAACCAAGTGAATATTTCTACATATTGATTTTTGTCCCATAAACTGTACAATATAGGTCAATTTTTTCCTTTAACTTATTTAAATATTGTTAGCGCACAATTTTTCAATGGTTTGATGAAATTTAATTGATAAAGGCATGATTATTCCAATCCATGTTGCATATTTCCATTAACAATGTTTACTTACATGTAAAACAATGTTGTCTTTGCTTTTATGTTATTTTGAGTTTGCTTTTAGTGCTGAAATTGGAATATATGATATTAATTTATGACTTGCAATTATAGCTTCTGAGATACTATTATTTTTCTCTACTATTGATGCAGGGGCATTAGGCGAAGACACTTTTTGTACATAAATAAACATAAGGGGGGGTCTCATGTTTGTTTCCCCATGTAAATATTCATAGTTGAGTTATTTTAATTAATTAGAAAGGAGAATACTGTAACTACCCGAATGATTCATGGGCACCCAAAGAGATGGTCAGTTTCAGAAGTTAGGCTAGCTTTAGGAGTCCAAGAGTCATCAAGGAAGTGAATCAATTGATTTACAATATGTATAAAAATAAACCTCTGTGACAGAGTCGAGTGGGGAGACCTGCACATAGACCTGCCTGTATTGTAGAGAGCTGCATAGAGTAGGACAGTCAGTAAGAAAGCCGTAGAGTTGAAGACCTGGACGAGATAAGAATTATGTAAGAGAATTCGTTAATGAGGAAGAATTTTTTCCGTATGTCATGTGCATTGTGATTTAGTTCTGCAGGCGAATTTTCGATTGATTTCCTGTGTGAGTGGCTCGAGTTCCACAAGCATAATATAAGATTGAATGTAAATGGAACCTGTGATAGATCTTTGAATGAGGCTCTTTGTTTAATGGGAGAATCAGTGTGAATACAGCCGATATTATGCTTAAGGTTAAATATGATGACTCGTTTATAATTCTTGTTATGTATAACCAGTAAAATGAGATCAATGTTGCGGATTGGCTACGACACTGTCTGTGCTCTTATTGAAATAAGCAAGTGTAATACATGAATGAGTTTAGTGAAGGAATTGTGAATCCCTGCTACCAACACATAGCTCGGTGACTATACAAAATGTGCAAAGGTGCTGCGTGAAGGAATTCAATGGGAACCGGAGCGTAAGGGAATAACACGGAACTCGGAGTAAGCAACGGAACCACGAGGAGGAATAATGAATAGTAACAGTGGTTTCTACTATTCATTGCACCACCCTTATATGGAGAGTGGTATTTTAAGAGTTGCGAGCGATTCCATATAAAAGCTTGACACGTGGCATAGGGCGAGGTTGAGAAACCGCCTTCCACTGCGTGCCGTCGCACATTATTGTTCGCGCATGTTGGTCGAGCGATATCCTTCGAATTGCATGAGGTAAGGCGACGTGGTAAAAACCGTTGGATGGGCGTGTGGATTAATGAAGTTACAAATCAGTCCGTGTGTTCTACGTTTGGATGTGTAGGCCCGTTGCTTGTAATGGCCTTAGTTTCAATTCGAGTCGAGCTTTGTTAACAGGCGCAAATTTTTATTAAAAGTAATCCGGTTATGTGGCCCGAAGATTTTAATATGATGTAATTATATTACATGGGCGTAATGTTGAGAATGTCATTCCAGAAGTCAATAATTCCAGACGCCGCCTATATTGTTCCAAAATTTAGTCATCATACCCCGCGGAATTTAAAAGGAATGGTTTAATATATCTGAAGGTTTGGATATAGTTCAAGGCATTCTATTTAAGAATTTCAACTCGGACATATGGAGATTGAATACCATATGAACACATTTGCGAAGTCAGTGCCATGAAATATATGGGGATTATGAATTGGTTGAACATTAGAAGCACATAAGGGTTGAGCGCATAACATAAGGGACTTGGAATTAATATCTCAAATCTCCAAGATTTGAGATATTAAAACTCTGAAATTTAAGTGTTTAATTGCCAGCGTAGAATAAAGTGGTGTTGTGAGATTGTCCAAATTTTGAGTTGATTGGGCATGAAGCTTTGAATGCACTTTACACATAGTTAGGTGAAATTTTGAGAAGTACTGGGAATGTGGTCTTGCCGGGTAGCCCTGCTATCAAGTGGTATCAGAGCTATAATTTAATTAGCTCGTTGAAAATTTTATTTTGGAAATGCACATGTACTGAAACATAAAAAATAGTTGATGTTAGAATCTGTTTAATAGAGAGAATTGCATATTTGATTTGACATACAGTGAAGGTCTCCAGATGAATAGAATCTGGATTTGAAGACAGAAGATTACAGCAGGTAGAAATGCAGTGTAGGTGAGGAGAGAAGGAACAAGATCATTCGGGGATCTTGGGAGGTAAGATGATCAGCCTTATTTGAACTCTAGTTGGAAGGTATTGTTTGCAGAACACAGAGTGCAAGCGAATGAGGAAGAAATCTCAGCAAGAGGAATATCACAAGCTTTGAGAGCAGTGATGGAAGAGTCCAGCAAGGGATCCTAAGTGCAAAAAAAGTGTAGCAGAACCTGGAAGATTCCCAAATGAGGTTGGATGAAAGAAGAAAGGGGTTGTTCTTGAGAAAGTTGCAGAGTGAAGCCTAGAGAGCAGAGAGAGTGTTCAGGAGGTTCCAAAGAGAGGGGACCAATACTTGCCAAAATCCGGAGCTCAGGAGAGAAGCTTGGTGAGGCGAGTTGCAGCAAGAGAGCTTGTTGTTGCAAAGGCTTAGTGCAACTTGTGAGTGAAGAAATCCTAGAGAAGAGAATGGCCACTGAGAGCCATAGTAGGGATTACAGTGATTGCAGATGTTCTGAAAGAAGCCACAGCGGAAGATTCTATGAAGATACCAAAGAAAATGGTGTTAGTATGAATCCTTTGTCGAAGTGTACGAAAAAGGACCACTTTAGCTACACATAACTAATAGGCCTAACAACAAAAGTGCCTGCCAATATCTTCAGATCTGCGGTTAGTTGAACATAAAAGAGCTGCAAAAACCAGATCTATGCATGGAAAGACATTAAGTAGAAAAAATAAGGGTTTTCTCCATATACCAATAGACAAGACAAGAACAGTTTTTGAAAGAATTTTTGTATTAATCGGGCACCTGGGAGGAAAAAAAGAAGGCGTATCCAATTCTCCTCAGTGGGATGGGTTCTTGGAAGTCCTCAGCACTTCAGATCTAAAATATCTCTCTCTTGTTGGTGTAGAAAACCCACACAAAGAATGGAACTCAAAGGGAGCTCACACAGCAAATGGCAGAAAATGGTGACCAAGTGTATAGATCCAGAGTGATCTAATAGGCAACAAAAGGTGAAGAATGGTAGGAAAAACCCTCATATTTATAACAAAATATTAGGTCATTCTAGATCTTGGTGCATGGGTTAACCAGATCTAGATCCACTTTTTATGGAATATTTTATTATATTTGTTGGAGGGAAAAGGTATTTGACTTGGGTCAAATCCTTTAATTTGTCAAAAATAAATAAATAAATGATTTATTTATCTTTTTAAGGAAGCGGTTAGAAGATAATCAAATAAATAATGATTTATTTAATTATTTAAGGAAGTGGTTGAATGATAATTAAATAAATAGTGATTTATTTAATTATTTATGGGTGATTTGGTCATATTTAACAAGGAATATCATCTAAATAAGGTTTAAATGATTATTCCTAGAAAATAATAAGATAAACAAAGGTTTATCTAATTAATTTCTTTGATTTTGGGTTAAACATGACTGGGAATAATAATTAAATTATGGTTTAATTAATTATTCCATGAGGAAAATCAAACAAATATAGGTTTGTTTAATATTTCCTTTTGGGGTTTCCTGTTTTAACATAGCGAAAGAAATTTCACTTAGGGTAAAATTGCTCTTACATGGTGTACTTGGGTCCATCTAATGATAATAGGTTAGAGGACCAAAAAATGGTGTAACATATTGCCCCCCAGCGTGCGAGTGTCAGGAGCAAATCGTATGACCGAAGTACGTTGTAAGATCACAATCACTAGACAACAAAAGGGATGTCAGAGAGAGAAATGTGAGGTAGATAGTGTGCTGAAGGACTAGACCCTGAGGAGATGAGACTCGCAGGTGCAACAAGTCTCTTTTTATGAGAGGGTACCTATGCTGAAGGCGGCGGGGGAGGCATACCTATGCCCGCCGAGACAAGGTACAAAAGAATAGTGTGTCCAGTAAACAAGGGACCGAACCATAAAGTACAACTGGCATAATCATGAGCCAGATAAAAATACAATGAGGAATCCCACATACATGCTGTGCCTGGGATAACAGCCAGGACTTGTACAATAATATCTGAGTACATGAGATACAAATACAACCCAAATGCCCCCTGTAAATGGGGAAGGGCTCACAAAATCTAACTGATACATGCAAATCAAAGAGGCGCTGCAAGTGGCTAAGGCCAACATCATCAAATATCTGGAGCTGCATCGAAGGCTGCAAAGAAGAGGTCATCCGGGCATGTGGGGGGCTACCTGCAGGGCCACCCCCTCATGAGGGTTGAGACATCTCACACACACCCGGGAATCATCAAGAGCCGTCATGACTACTGGGACCATCGCAGAAGTATACAGACCCCATCATGCCGAAAGGAGTCGATAGTGCACCAGTTTTTGCTGGAAAAGAGATATCCTGCCCCATCCGAGGCACCGAAACAAGAGCGGGCTGAACCAAGGCACACCGCCTCTAGACTCGGCTTCTGAAATGTCGAATTGGTTTCCATGTCGATGAAGGGAGGTCCGCCACAGTGAAGGCAATGAGAGACCCTCAACTAAGGCACGAGAGAAAGAGTAGCTAATGAATGTGATCACAATTTGAATGCTAGTGAAAATGGGAAGGACTGAGTAGCGAATGGATGAATTACCTTGTTAGAGCATAAAGGGCATGAATGACATGGCAGCAACTAACACGATACCATAAGGGATAGGGGACAATGGAACTGAAGGTCATAATATGCGACACAAGAGAGAGACCAAGCAATGAAGGATGGAGGGCTATAGTGTGGTACAAAGGGACTCGGTATAGACTCCATGGAAGGAATGATGACTCAACTTGGATGCTCTAAACAAGGGTGACTCGATGGTGCTGCCACACAGTAAAGGCCCCAATGGGGGACCGTGGAAACATGAGTACAAGGTGGGAACTCATGACGAAAATCGACACGAACAAAGACAAGTAAGGAGGCAAGATGGTGCCCCAAGTACAAGTGTCGTAAGTGAGGAAATTCGATTTTAAGGAGAGGTAAAGGGACCCTTCTTGGACAAAATGTGTCCTGGTGAAGTATCAGATCACAAAAAACTAATAGATACCCATTTGAGGGCTCGGTGATAGCTTTCCAACGGTGCAGATGGTTCGTCAAACGAGGCTACGGTGTGGTCGCAGCAGTCGAAAGAAGAAACAGGGGTTCTCTTTTAATAAGGTAGTTTTCCCTCCAAAATCACTCATTTGCTATTGTTGTTGTGGTGAATGTAGAGAGGAGAGAAGGCCCTAAATATTGCCGCGAACGTAGCGGACAAACCGACCGCTGGAATTGAGATCCGTCAGTTGCAGGTAAGAGGCCTAACCTTTCTCTTGCATTTTGATGGATTAAACTTTCAGTTCAGGGCCCAGAATCCCAGAAACAGCCCCTCCTTCATCTCTACGGCCGGGTCGCACTTTTGGGCCAAAAAGTGCGACCTGGGAAGTAGGTTTCAGGCAAAAAAGTGCGACCTATCCCAGAAATGGGCAAAAAACTACGACCGGGGAGATAAGGAGGTTTTGGTGTTGTTTTATGGCTGGAAGTTGGGTTTTGGTGTTTGGTTATGGTTTTCCCAATCTGTAAGCTGACAAAGATGATGTGTTTGTGCAGGTATGGCAGATTTACGGGTTAACTGGAGAAAGAGAGACCTGGGGACCCTACGGGCAGAGATCCAGGCGGATCAGGGCGTCCGTCGTGTATTGGCCAGGTTTGGGGTTCTCAAGTTTTTGGAGAACCCTTTGATGAGAGCAGGAGAACCATTATTGGCCCAGATTATCAGTTACTGGGATCTAGATCAGGAGGTCTTTGTAGTGCAGGGGCACAGGATCGAACTGACGGTCCAGGACGTGTATTTCCTGACTAGTCTCCCGCCACTGGGGATGGTGGGAAACACACAGCCAGTATTGCCGCGGGGGCGGCATATCATGGAGTTTGTGGAGCGTCATTTTCGACCGGGTCTCCAATTCAAGGGGACTTGGATACCGATCGGGGATCTAGAGAGGCTAGAAACCCATGCAGTGGCCGCAGCTGTGCTGCGTATCCTGGGCAACCAGGCACTCCATCACATCACTGGGGGGCAGATGATGATAGTGGAGAGTGTGCTGGGGGGGGACCTACTATGGGTGGGCCCAAATGATGTTGGTGTCGCTAAAGCGACAGTTGTCGCTATGCAGGCGGCAGGTGAACCATGATTGCTCATATGGGACTTTATTGTGCGCCTTCTTCTTTGAGAAGATCTCGACCTTGAGGCCTCGTGTACAGCTTCCAGATGGGGGCCCAAGAGTGCCCAAGATGCGCCGTTGGGGACGGCTACTATGCAGAGGAGGAGGAGGGGCGGTCGGGCGAGTGTTTCAACCTGAGTTTTTTGCCCATTGGGATCAGATGCCATTGTACATAGACGACTATCCCTATAGTGGGATGAGCTACTGTGGAGATCCAGACTTGATACTTCCGCCTGGTCGAGTCTGGGGGCCCGATGGTAAGTGACAGATTGCTATTCTTGTGTGGGCATGTTAAAGTTTTTTGAATAGTAATTTAGGGTACTGATTCATGTACTTTTTGTATGCAGATATAGCACCGGTAAAACCGGCCGGATATATGGGACGACCGGCAGCATCTGGAGCTACAGGTCCGAGTGGGTCGAGAGCGGTGCATAATGAGGATGCAGCCGCCCTGCTAGAGAACATCCACCGTAGATGTGAAAGGTTGTTGACCGGAGTATCAGAGCGCGGGTGGCAGGACTTAGACGACCAGTTCATAGAGCCATGTGTTGGTCTACCTTCAGAATGGTGAGGTGTCATGCGGCGCATGGCAATGGCCGGTTAGGCGATGCGTGATCTACATGCTGCAGGGGCAGAGCCATTGGCCCGGGATCCTCCAGATAGTGATTAGGGGTGGGGCGTAACCAATAAAGGGTGTGGATGGGGGGTCGTGCGAAATGGTGTGACAAGACAAGAAATGAGGGGAGGAGAGGCAATGACGGCAGCGTGAGTGCAGAGAAGTCATCGAGCGGCAACCGCGGGAGGGAGTGCAAGGAGCAGGATGACTATGACTCATATACAAATTAGAGGGTGGTATATGAGGGCTATCGGAAGTATGGTGAGGACTCGGGCTGCGGAGGTCAATAGAGACACGGGTGGAGTGATCTTGTGTATGGGCAGGAAAGGGGTGGTCAAGGGACACAATAAGGGAGGATGCAGGGAGGCTAGGCTCCAAGTGTCTCGCAGAGAAGGATAGGTAAAAAATGGTTACAGTAGACTCCGTCATCTGAACATCAGGGGGGGAATGTCGATGGGAGTGGGGGGGATCCTCAAGCTGACCTGAAGCATACTACGCGAGGATGGGAGAGGCGGATTGATTTTGTTCAACCTAATACTCTTGGATCACCTCTAAAGAGGCACAGTAATGCATCAGGTGAGGACAATGGTGGGAGTAATGGCCATGAACGCCGCACAAAGCACAGGGTTTGTTGGTGCGGAGAGTCTTGGGGTTCTTGGTTACGGACGAAGAAGGAATGGAGGCTTCAGGGACCATAGACTCGGGGAACGCGACTTTAACCATGGGCTGAATACGGGGCAACTCGGGACAAGCATCGGTGGTATGACCGGTGACATCACATAAGGCACAAGGCTTCACAGGCGGAGGAGGGGCCGGGTCATTTGTGGTGGTCTTGTCTTTAGGTTCCCCCTTGCAGGCTTTGCCTTTATTCCTGGGAGCCGTCACGACAGGAAAAGGGTCCTGTGAAGGTGCTGGGGGCACAGTGGCAACGGAGGAAGTGAGGGGGACCGGTTGAACCAGTGTCAAAGCCATGTAGGGTTTGGGGTGACCAGGAGGGGTGGCGGCTGGGGGATCAAGGTACCAGACCGGTATTCCCAAGGTAAAGTTAGGGAGAGAGAGGGTGGCCATGACGGGGACAGAATATAATCCAAGAGGGGGAGCTAGGAAAGGGATCTGCCCAGCAGGGTAATGACTAGGAGGGACAGCTTCGAGATGTTTAAGGCTAGGAGGAACCGATCCAGGAGGATAAAGGGGTTCAGGGATACCAGTTGTAGGGGGAGGGCCAGAAGGAGGAGGTCTGGCTGGCTGAGATGAATGGCTAGGAGCGGGTTGCAGAGGGCGAGGGGGAGGTTGCTGACTAGCCGAGGCAGGCCACTTACGAGCAGCCTGAGACGATTGCATCATGCAAGCATTCGATAAGCTGGGATCAGTGATAGGAGGAGGGGGAAGGTTAGGGAAAGTTCCGAGCAGGGAGGAATCTTTGTAGACGCCGGGGGAGACACTGGTCAAGGAATCGACGGTTTTTTTTTTGGCTACAGAAGAGATGGTCGTCTCACGTGAGGTCTGAGATTTTTGCTCATGATATGTCAACTGGTCAATGGTGACTATCTTTCCATTATGGGGGAAAGACATCTTGCGGAAAACCGCGGATGGGACAAAAGACATAGCATAGGTGTTGCTTCGCCCCAATAGAATGTTGTAGTCTAGCGGGGCGTCGATGACTTCGACATCAACACAAATAGTCTTACCGGCGAGGGTGATAGGACAATTACGAAACAGGCCAATGGGCTGGGAGGCATGGTCATCCCACGCTCGAAGGGTGATCGTGGACGGGGCCAACTCAGGGGATCCGAGTTGCTTCCAAACTAAAGCGGACATCACGCAGGTGGATGCCCCCTCATCAATTATGTACCGGGAAATGTTGGCGTTCTGGATTTTGACTGGGATTTGGAAGGCGACGGAAGGAGGGAGAGGAGGATGGTCCGATTGAGTGGCGTCGAAAACAATCATTTGGTCGTCAGCAGGATCTACAGCGCCCACGGTAGATAGTAGAGCCTTCTTTTGGGAAGGGCACGACTGGAGGAGTTCCAGTGTGGAAATGGCAGCAAGAGATTGCACCAAATCATCTACTATACTATACGAATGAGCAGCTCGACCGGAAGCAGCGTTTCGACGTAGGGGTCCCTTAGGAATCTTGGTATGGACCTCAACCTTGGGTTGAGGGATATGTAAGGGGCCACTGGATGTCGAAAGAGGCTCTGTAGAACCTGAAGAAGGAGGCTCAGGGGCAGACTGAGTAGGAGGCTTGGGGTATTCGCGAGACCAAGTTTGAAGGTGAAGATCGACGGGTGGGTTAGGATCGGAGTGCATCATAAGGATCTGGCAATCAGAGGAACCAGAAAGGGAAGGGGGAGTGGCGACCTGGCTGTCAGGCGGTTGGGTGGCCACGAATCCTTGCTGAGGGAAGGGATCAGTAAACACAGCCGGTTGGGTAGTGGCCACATTAGGAGGAGCATGAGGGGAGGTGTGTTTTCCACGCAATGTGGCTTGAGACTCCCACATTTGCCGCATCTGGGGTAAGAGGGGACAATCGTGGGTGTAATGACCATAAACACCGCAACACGAACAAGGCTTATTTGTGCAAAGCGGCTTGTCTGGCTTGGGATGAGTGCCCTATTGCTGGTTGGCAATGTTAGGGTCCATACCAGGATTGGGTCCACGGGTACCAGGGGAAAATGGGTTTTGATTGCCTCTCCGCCTTATTTGGGAAGAAGGGGGATTGGTCACGCCCTACTACACAAATACTTGCCCTGGAGGGGGCTGTAAGTGCTGTTGTGGGTTCGGAGGAGGCAAGGGAGATGGAAGCGCATATGCTGGAGGAGCTGGCGTACTAGGCTGTGGATAAAGGTAATGGTTAGTTTGGGAAAAATTGGAGTAAGCAGGAGGTTGGGCAAAGGGAGGAGGCATGCCATATCCTGGATACATGCTACCAGGAGGGGGAAGAGTGCTAGAGGTGTTGGCCACTCCCTAAGGGAGACCATAGCCCATAGGAGGTTGAGCGTACGGATGGGAAAGGGCTCCAACGATACCGTCGCGGAATGAGATGCCCCCGGGGCGTTAGCGCCGCCGGGCCTAGGGAGGTCAGGAAGAACGGTATAAACATAACCAGATTGAGCGTAGATCAGGTCATATTTCAAGGCTATTTGGAGGGCAGCTTCTTCAGTTTGAGGAAAATGGGAGGCGACATCTTTGCCGATGGGAGCTGGAAGGGTGCGGAGGAACCAGTCCATATAAACCCAATCTTCGAAGGGAGGGGCTAGACATAAAATTTGTCTTCTTCGCCATTCTTGAACATCGGCGGAAAGGCGGGTTGAAAAGGATTGCTTGAAGGAATTCAAGAGCTCCGTGCGAGTGTCGTATCAGAGAGGGAGTTGGAAATAAGACAAAAGGGCTTGGGCAAGGGTCACAAATGTGGTATGGGAAGAGGTGGCTTGTTCAACATACCATTTAGAAGCTTCGCCAGTAAGCGTGCGTTGGAACAAATGAAGACGGATGGAGTCATCGGTAATGGAATTGGAGGAACACCACATGTGGAAAGATCGGACATGATTGGTTGGATCTTCTCCAGCTTGGCCTTCGAACATAGGGATGTCGGAAGGGAGCTTGGTTGGCATGGCAGGCCAACCAACATCGTGGCAGATAGGGTCATTGATCAACTGAATGAAATCGGGGAGGCTGAGGCCTGCAATGTACGACAGCAAGGGGGTGGCTGGGGTAGTTCCTGTGGCGGTTCCGCTAGTAGTTGGGCCAGCATTAGGGCCGGGAGAACCACTAGCGTTAGGCCCTGGACCAGATATAGTGAAGGTGGCAGGGGGAGAACTAGGAGGAGAAGGAGAACCCGATGAATCAGGAGAGGAGTCAGAGTGCAGACTCGAAGGAGGACTGGCTCGACGACGGCGGGGCGGAGTAGGTCGATCAACCGGAAACTGAGGGTGAAGGCCAAAAAGTCTCCGGGAAAGGCGCCTAAGGGGTGCAATGATGACAGGAAGAAGGGAACCGACAGGGGCAGAAAGGGACAGAATCAAGAGAAGTCAAGGGCAGACAAGGTGCAGTGACAATTGATTTTAAAGTCTTTGCCAGGCGGTGTTAACCAGGCGCTTCTTCGCTTAGGGTCAGTGTGTGGTGTGCGTTAATTTAATTTTTAAACCCTTTCCATTTTGAGAGCAAGAAAAAAGTGTGTTGCGTAGCTGAAAATAAACCTACAGAGAACAGTATATAATGCTGAAATAATAGAAAAATAACAGCTACTTGTGCATCTATCTAACCCAAGAAGGTGGGTCTCTCAAAACTAATCTGAAAAGAAAGGGAAAAATCTAGGCAAAACACACGGAAAAGGGGCCAATAGATCTAAGGTCAAAAGGGACAGGGATCTAAAGGATAAAGCTGCTGAAAAGAGGTGCAGATCACAGCCAAAACACAGAGGCAATGTGGCCGGAAAAAGGAAGGAAATCAGCAAAAAGCGGAGGAGGCAAGGTGATGGCCCTAAAAGTAGGTCCAAGCAAATCTTCAGGAGGTGATTTGAGAGGTAGAAGAGCTGATTTCAATGGATCTGAAAGGGAGGTAACAGATCTGGAAAAAAGGAGGCTGAAGCTCTGAAAAACAGACGGCTGAAACAGCTAAAACTCTTCCACAAAAAGTGGAGGGTACTAAAGCCCTAGGGGGCTAGGTTCCCACTTAGATGAGTAAAAACAGATCAAAACTTGGTCAAAGCGGGCCGAGACAAAGGCTGGAAGACCCTGACAGAAGCTGCAACAGAACCCAGAAAAATTGCAGAAAAATCACTGAAAAACTGGCAGGTCGCAGTTTCTGACCTGTTTTCAGTGCAGGTCGCAGAAAAGGGGCAGAAAAGTGCGACCTGGAGGTCCAGGTCGCAGTTTATGGGCCAAAAAGTGCGACCCCCCGTTTCGGTTGTCTCGGCGGCAGATTTTCAGAAAAGTTGTCGTCTCAGTTGCGGCTGGTGTCGCTTACCTGCGCAATAGGGCCAGAAACACACGAAAGTTAGAAATTTTAATGTTTTAGGGTTTTATGTGAGAAAAAAAACATAAAAATAGGAAAAATAAACAACTGAAAAGAAACCCTAGGGTCTGAAGTAGCTGGATATGCAGGAATATGAAAAACGACAGCGGTCGTAATTTAAAACCCGTGTGGAGTCGCCATTTGTTAGTATGAATCCTTTTTCGAAGTGTACGAAAAAGGACCACTTTAGCTACGCATAACTAATAGCCCTAACAACAAAAGTGGTTGCCAATATCTTCAGATCTGCGGTTAATTGAACATAAAAGAGCTGCAAAAACCATATCTATGCATGGAAAGACATTAAGCAGAAAAAACAAGGGTTTGCTCCATATACCAATAGACAAGACAAGAACAATTTTTGAAAGAATTTTTATATTAATTGGGCACCTGGGAGGAAAACAAGAAGGCGTATCCAATTCTCCTTAGTGGGATGGGTTCTTGGAAGTCCTCAAGACTTCAGATCTAAGATTTCTCTCTCTTGTTGGTGTAGAAAACCCGCACAAAGAATGGAACTCAAAGGGAGCTCACACAGCAAATGGTAGAAAAATGGGACCAAGTGTATAGATCCAGAGTGATCTAATAGGCAACAAAAGGTAAAGAATGGTAGGAAAAACCCTCCTATTTATAACAAAATATTGGGTCATTCTAGATCTTGGTGCATGGGTTAACCAGATCTAGATCCACTTTTTATGGAATATTTTATTATATTTGTTGGAGGGAAAAGGTATTTGACTTGAGTCAAATCCCTTAATTTGTCAAAAATAAATAAATAAATGATTTATTTATATTTTTAAGGAAGCGGTTAGAAGATAATCAAATAAATAATGATTTATTTAATTATTTAAGGAAGTGGTTGAAAGATAATTAAATAAATAGTGATTTATTTAATTATTTGTGGATGATTTGGTCATATTTAACAAGGAATATAATCTAAATAAGGTTTAAATAATTATTCGTAGAAAATAATAAGATAAACAAAGGTTTATCTAATTAATTTCTTTGATTTTGGGTTAAACATGACTGGGAATAATAATTAAATTATGGTTTAATTAATTATTCCATGAGGAAAATCAAACAAATATAGGTTTGTTTAATATTTCCTTTTGGGGTTTCCTGTTTTAACATAGTGAAAGCAATTTTACTTAGGGTAAAATTGGTCTTACATGTTGTACTTGGGTCCATCTAATGATAATAGGTTAGATGACCAAAAAATGGTGTAACAAATGGCATGAGGAAGAGACTCAGAAATGAAGAATATTGGAAAGAATTAGCTGAGATCAGGGAAGAGTTTAATGAACTGAAGAGAAGGATAGAAGAAATCCAGAGAGTTGGTTGGCTCATGAAGAAGAAGATAAAGTGGCCGAGGCTACAAAGGAAGAAGGAGCAGATGATGAATGCTCAGAATAAGGAAGAAATACTCAGAGCGATTGAGTATTTGGAGAAGGAATTGGAGACTGAAGCTTCAAGTGGGACTCAGGGGTCTAAGAGCCTTACATCTAACACATTTTGTATGTTTGCAGGAACAACAGGTGAGAAAGAACAAACTACTGATGTTTTCACTGAGGAAGAAAATGGAGCAGCTACATGTTTTGAGGATGTCCATGCACAGTTGGAGAAAGATTCTGCTTTCCAACATATTGGAAGTAGAAGAGATTTAGTTTGTGATATTGGTCAAAAGATTGAGGCTGAACAGCTTGAGGACTCTGAAGAAGAGACCATTGAATAATATCTAGAAAATATAGAAGACTTGGAACCACAGAAATATTTGGTGATCAAATCACCAAATGGGACCATGAGGTCTTATGTTTTTACAACTGACAAGTTGTGTGTGAATTCGGGTGTAAATGAAGGTAGTTCACATGATGAAAATGAGATAGATGAAGCTGACTGTTGCCAAGTAAAGTATGCTGAGTATCTTTCAGGTGAAGAACATATTGAACTACTGCAGCAGAAGGAATTCATTAATTCCTTATTTGGTAGAAGAGATTGTTTCAATAGGGTTGATGATGAGTTTGTCATTAATGCTGATAATGACAGGCTACTTTTGTTAAAAGGGCCATGTGGAGAATGATGGAAAGGTAGCTGGAGTCTTTGCAAAGATGGGAAATCAGGATTTCATTCTGATGAAGGCCGAGGAGATAGTGACAGCAGAAGATGTTGAAGATGTTGAAGATGTTGAAGATGTTGAAGATGTTCTCTTGGAGGAGATGCTGATATTGTGGCATGAGCAGAGGACAGAACCATAGAGAGAAGGTGTTCAGATGGTAAGGACAGAGATGACTTAAGATGAGAAAGTTCATTTCTATGAACTAGAGCAGAAAGACATTGTTGAAGGGGATGGTGCAGAAGAGAGACTAGCTGAAAGACTCATGAAATGTTTGAAGAATTGGAACCAGCATTCTAATGTGCTGATTGAGAAGAAGAGGCAGTTGGGACAACATATTGAGATGCTGACAGAAGAAGGAAAGGCTGTGAGGCCTTGTAGACTTTGTTTTAACAAATGTTTGATGAATGCAGATCTTGTTGATGACGAAGATAAGTTGATAGTATGGGGCAGTCAATTGACAAAGAAGGAGAATTCTGTGGGAGAATTTAAACCATGGAATGGAGAAATTGAGCTGCTAGAGAATATGTTGAATCAACAGGATTCCATACAGGAGAGAAGTCCCCAATTTCAGAGTTAGGGGTTGTAGAATGTGAAGACACAATGGGATGAAGATATAAAATAATTGTTGATTAAATCATCAGTTGGGACCATTGGGTCTTGGGGTTTTGGAATTAATGAAGTGGCTATGTTGACAGGCAAAACAGAGGACAATCCGTCACTTGGAGTTGTCCTAGAAGAAGAAGAGATGTTGCAGAATGAGGATGAACAGCTGAGTGAAGAAGAGATAGTCGTGTCTCATATGCAGAGAATTGTTGTTGGTGATAGCAAATATGAATTGGCTTGTTCGAATAACCAAGGGAAGATTAAATAGAAGACTGTATGGCAGACTGTTGGGGCTACTATAGCAGTGGAGAACCAGAGTTTCACTCTGACAAAAAATAAAGATACAGTGGCTAGAGAACTTGATTTGATTGGTGGAGTCAATCCAGAAGAAGGAAGGAAATTGCTGAAGATTGCCAAGACAGAAGAAGAAGAACATGCTAAATTGAAATTACATCATGCTGACAATAAGATACAAGTACAAAACACTTGGCTAGAATGTTTACTGCATACATTCAGAACAGAGGACGAAGATGCTGAAACTGAGTTGCAGCATAGTAAAGATTTTTTTGGCCAAAGGAGATGGCGATAATGTTTGCAAAAAACATCTAGAGGAGAGAGTGAATTTCCAGAGTAGCAACTTGGAGTGTTGCTGGAGAGAGTGCTGAAGCAACAAGCTGAAGTGTTGCCAGCAGAGGAGCATGAGTTTTACTGTTGCAGAGAGGGCATGGATTTTATGGTGGAAAATAGGGTAGTAGTAAGGACTGAAGAAATGAGTGTGCAGCAAACATAAGTAAATGTCCAGCAGTCAGAGGAAAGATTAGACAGAGAAATTGAACTGATAAGGAAACTGATGCAGAAGATGCCTCAGAAAAGGACAGCAGCAAGAAAGCTGAGAATCAGCAGCAGTGCTGTCAGCACCATGAAATATATGGGTATTATGAATTGGTTGAACATTAGAAGCACATAAGGGTTGAGTGGATAACATAAGGGACTTGGAATTAATATCTCAAATCTCAGAGATTTTAGATATTAACACTCTCAGATTTAAGTGTGTAATTTCCAGCATAGAATAAAGTGGTGTTGTGATATTGTCCAGATTGTGAGTTGATTGGGCATGAAGCTTTGAATGCACTTTACACGCAGTTAGGTGGAATTTTGAGAAGTACTGGGAATGTGGGTTTGGCAGGTAGCCCCGCAATCAACTATCTGCTGCAACTTTCCGCGGCTATTTTGTGAAACTCTATGCTACAGGTGTCTACAAGGGAAACAAGCCACATGGGCAGGTCAGGAATGACGTGGACATGGTTCGTGTCCTATTGGTTCAAGCAAACTCGTCCAAAGAAGCCGCGGTCAAAGGCGTCCACATGGAAGTCAACCATGGAGTTTCATGTCGGCCGGACTCTATTTCGTGGCACATAAAGATCCATACGGCCGTTTCTAAGCCTGCGGAGGTTAAATCGACATCTGTGCAGAGCTCTGGAGTCGAATTCAAGCATCCACCTTCCGTAGATTCACTTTCCAACACGACCATACTCCTATATCCGCGGACGTAGTGGTCTACGTGCTCTCTGCCATCATGAACTTTAGGAGACAGTTACAGTTTGTTGTTATATATATTGCGTTTGCATACGCATAGAAAGTTAGTTGATAGTTGATGTTAGCGAATGTAATCTCTGTTAGTCTGCTTTGTAGTGATTACGCTGCCCTTGAGCCGTAACACTACCATTCTGTAATGAACTGCTTTTTAATATGAGAAGACTCTGTTTTTCAACTTAATTCGTGTTTGAGGACCGTTACCAAGGCTGTGTAGAGGGCCCCTGCTCAGCTAAGGTTTTGTGTATTAGTGTATATTTCTCATTTCATTTCTTTAAAAGTCATTGTATCATAATCCATCCATATGTTCATACTTTGCAGTTGTTTCATTTCTGTTTATACATTTCCATAATTTCCATTTCATTTATGTCTTTCATGTTTTATGATTGTTAATCACTGATCAGTTTTCTTGATTGCAGGTTTTAGATAGACAGCCCGGGCATTTTTATAGCTTTTTGACTAATGACATGGATCTAACATTGTTCTGCTGCTAGTTTGTTTTTCATAGCTTTTGTTTAATTTCAGTCTTGCTTTGTTCATTTCAGTTTTGCTTATCTGCTTTAGTAGTTAAATTTAGATATATTAAGCTGCTCATAGCATCTTCAGTTGCCTCCGAAAGCCACAGCTGGACTGATGGTGAGGGACTACATTATGAAATGTGTAGTTTAGTATTAGTTTCTTTTCTGCAAATTTAGATATATTAAGCTGCTCATAGCGTCTTCAGTTGCCTCCGAAAGCCACAGCTGGACTGATGGTGAGGGACTGGATTATGAAATGTGTAGTTTAGTATTAGTTTCTTTTCTGCAAATTTAGATATATTAAATCATGTATGACATCTTCAGTTGCCTCCGAAAGCCACAGCTGGACTGATGGCGAGGGATTGAATCATGAGTATATGGTTTAGTATTAGTTTACTTTCTGCAAATTAAATATCAGTTACACAAGTTGTTTATGATTACTTCCGAAAGTCATAGTTGGTCTAATGATGAAGGGTCAGAAAATGAATTGATGTAATCTGATTTAGATTTATTTTATTGCAATTTTGAATTTCCATAAGCGTAGTTTCTTTTGTGTTCAGTTGGCAGCAAGAATAGTTTAGTTTTCATGTTCACTAGTTTCCTGTTTTGATTCATTAGATTAGCAGCACCTTTTCATTTCAGCGGTACACTTTTACTTTCTTTTAAGTTTTGTCATTGTAATTTCAATTTGCTTTTAAAGTTTCAAGATTGGTAAATCATTATAGGGGATATCACTTCCTTGAACAAATATAACCAAGCTTGTTTTTCACTTTAGAATTTCCATTTCACCTTAGAAAGACCAAAAACGACAAAAAGTTAAGAAAGAGGTTATCTTGCACATATAGTGCACCGCACTTCATCAGCTTACGATTCCCGGATTGACAATTAAATGCAGCAATTTAGGACACACTAAATTTACCAAACATTTTGGCGCCGTTGCCGGGGAAGTGTAACTAGGTAGCCAATTTCTTAAAAAAAAAACACATAAAATCATAAAAGAAGGGAAAACTTGATAACTTCTTGAAGTATGCTCTCCTCTTGCACCTAGTGTGATCCGGAGGATCAGAAAAGAGAGTTATTGGTTTAGTAATTTCTTAAGTATGCTCTCTTCTTGCACCTAGTGTGATCTGGAAGATCAGAAAGAGAATTATTAGCCCAACTTTTTTAAAAAAATAAAAAATGACATGCATAGAGCAAGAGATTCTAGGGGAAGGTTGATAGCTAAAGCCAAGAGTTTGATTTTCATAACTCCATCTTCTTCAAGGCATAGACCAGATTCACCACCATCTACCCCTAGCCTTAAGATTTTTGGAAGTCAAGGAACAGTTGAATTAGAGGATTCTCCTATACCACCTACTAAAACCCACTTAGAAAACAAAGAGACTTTCTCTCATCCCTCCTTGGTAGAAGAACTAGAGGACTATAAGGACTCTAAAGAAACTATCATGGCAGAGGAAGTAATAAATAGAGGTGGAGGTAGAAGATGAGGAGATAATGGAGATAACAATGGTGAAGGAAATGATGGTAGAAATAGGGACAATTTGCTTGGATTCCCTATAGTTGATGAGGAAACTCATGCAACAATGAAAAATATCTCACCATCTGTTCTCCCTAACTTTTATGGATTGCGAAGTGACGATCCTGAAACATTTCTGTTTGAGTTTGAAGTTGTGTGCCGAACTTATGACTATATGGAAGATTCTCAAAAACTCAAACTGTTTCCTTCAACATTGAAGGGATCTGCTTTGAAATGGTTCATGGGATTAGCCACTCAATCTATTAGGACTTGGAATGACATGAAACAAACATTTTTGGACAGATACTTGGACTATTGTATGCCCACCAATCACAAGGATGAGGTATTCAAAATGATGCAAAAAGAAGATGAAAATTTGGAAGACTTAATTGAAAGATTTCAATACAACTTGAAAAGAGCAAAGATGAGAAACTTAGATAATGAAACCTTGAAAGCCCTCCTATTAAAAGCCATTAGAGATGAATGGATAGACATTTAAAACATGATGGGGAAAGGAGATATTTCTCAACTCCCATTTCGTGATATAACAGAACTATGTATCCATCTCTCAAGAGGAAAATCTAAAACTGGAAAAGGGCCTAGGGATTCTTCTCTTATTAGGGCTAACAAATCTGCAACTGGATCGGTAAGTAGGGTAGAGATTGGTAATATGCTTGATGAGTTCAAAACTGATATCTTAAGGAGCCTTAGTGAACAACTAGACACCCTTAAAATCCAAAACAAGCAGAAAGCAGAAACAGATGCCTTAGCCATCTTTTGTCCGAAATGTAGAAAGAAACATGCTTTAAGGGAATGTCCCTTAGATGCAAAAGTTGTAGAAACATGTATGATTTGCTCAGAAAATCATGAGATCAAGGATTGTCCTTCAATCCCTGGACTCAAAGCTGTTTTTCAAGAAGATCCAAACTCAGTAGAATCTCTCTGTTTTGTCGCAAGGAGACCTTGGCAGGGACAACAATCTCAAGGGTTTAATAACCCTATGAATCTTCAAACCCCACCAAATTGGACTCCTTGGCAACAACCTTGGCCCCAACATCAAAATTCATATCAGCCATGGGTACAAGGGATGCAAATCCTTATGGGAGATTTGCTCAATTTTATCAATATCCTCCATCTTTTCAAAATCAACAAGCTCCACAATTTCCAAGCCAAAATCCACAACAACTTTCATTGCCATTTCCACAACAACAACCTTCTCAACAAAATACAAATCCTCAACTCATGCTCCCATACCAACAGAAGACAAATCAACTTCCAGCTCGGCCATTGCCAAATCCTAACAATAAGAATCCTCAAACTACTTATATGGTAGAAGGACAACAATTTCCTACCTATATGATTGTTCCTCTCAACGATGTACAACTCAGATCTGGTAGAGTCTTAGAAAAACCTTCTATAGATATTCAAGAGCAAGATACCTCTGAGGAGGACTCTCTTCAAGTCAATAAGGGTTTTGAGGAAGAATCTCTTCAAAATTCAAAAACTCAAAAAGAAAAAGAAAAGCTAACATCCACAACTCCTATAGTTGAGAAACCTGTATCTTCATCTACACCTCCTTTTCCGGAAAGACTAAAAATTGATAAGGGGGTGGAAAAACAAATCTTGTTGCCTAACTATGACTTTCTAGATGAATTGAAGAATGTTTGTATCAAGATTCCATTGCTACAAGCCATTCGAGAAATTCCTATTCTGGCAAAAACCATAAAGGAGTTGAGTTTCAAAAGACCAGGAAGGAAGCTAAAGGACACAAGAAGAATCCACCTGGTAGGAAAGATTGCAGACATTATGATGGGAAAAATTACCATGCAGAAGTATGTAGATCCGGGAAGTCCAATTGTCAAGACACATATAAATGGGATAGAAATTCCAAACACATTGATTGACTTAGGGGCTGCTATCAACATTATGAGTAGACAGACTATGGAACAGTTAAAACGTCCTAACCTTCTTTTTACACCTACTTTATTGCAACTTGCAGATCGATCGGTTATTAAACCAGATGGTGTATTAGAAGATATTTCAGTCTCCTTAGATTCTTGGGAATATCCAGTAGAATTTATGATTTTGACTCCCAAAAGCAATCTAGGAGGACATCCAATTATCTTAGGAAGACCTTGGCTGGCCACAGCTGATGCTTTTATTAGTTGTAGATCTGGGGACATGTACATTTCTAATGGTAATTCGACAAAGAAATTCAATTTGTATCCTCCCGCAAGAGCAATTACAGAAATAGGAGACAATGAATGGGTCGATGATGAGAACACTATACAACCTATCTTTACCATTTCTGAAATTAGTGAGGATAGTCAAATTCTGAACACATTAGAAAATTTTGAGATATCTTCAGAATATGACCCCACACAATTTCAGTTGGAATCTGACATAGAATATTTATCATCAAGACGAATGTCTCTTTACTCTATGGAAGAGTTTGGTAGTTCTACTATTGAGATTTTTCCAGGAAAAACATTGAATATCAACAAACATTTGGAAAAGTCACAACAAGAAGAACTAACCAAAATCTTGCAAAAACATTCTACTGCATTTTCATGGGAGTATACTGACATGAAAGGTATTGATCCTAATACTTGCATCCATCATATCTATATTGAGGAAAACGGTAGACCAATCAGACAACCTCAAAGAAGGATGAATCCAAATCTTAGGGAGATAGTGAAAGAAGAGCTCCAAAAACTTCTCAATGTAAACTTCATTTATCCAATTTCAGATAGCCGATGGGTTTCTCCTTTGGTTATAGTACCTAAAAGAATGGTAAATGGAGAGTATGCATTGATTACAGGGAGTTGAACAAAGCAACTTTGAAGGATCACTTTCCTTTGCCTTTTATTGATCAGGTATTAGATACATTAGCAGGTAAAAAGTACTTTTCATTTTTGGATGGTTTTAGTGGCTATAATCAAATTCGGGTAGCACCTGAAGATCAAGATAAGACCACATTTACTTGTCCATGGGGAACTTTTGCCTACCGAGTGCTTCCTTTTGGGTTATGTAATGCACCTGCAACATTCCAAAGAGAAGTACTAGGAATTTTTTTTGATCTAATCCATGATTGTGTAGAGGTTTATATGGATGATTTTACAATTTATGGTAATTCATTTGAAGAGGCATTAGAAAATTTGGAAAAAGTTCTTATAAGATGTAAAGAAACAAACCTTTCATTAAGCCATAAAAAATGCTTTATGATGTTTACTGAAGGGATTGTTTTAGGACATCATATTTCAGGAGATGGGATTAAGGTTGATAGATCAAAAGTTGAAGTCATCTCCAAGTTGCCTATTTCAAATTGTCAAAGAGATGTTAGAAGTTTTCTAGGATTTACTGGTTACTATAGAAGATTTATAGAAAACTTCACTAAAATAGCATCTCCACTCTTCAAATTGCTTACAAAAGATTGTGAATTTAAATGGGATCCTGATTGTCAATCAGCTTTTGAAACTTTGAAAACAAGAATATCTGAAGCACCTATTTTGAGAGGACCAAATTGGAAACTTCCTTTTCATATTTCTACGGATGCTTCAGATACAGCTCTTGGAGCTGTGTTGGGTCAAAAAGATTTAATTCCTTATGCCATTTATTACACCAGTAAAAATTTGACTCCCACAGAGTTGAACTATACTGTGACTGAAAAAGAGTTTTTAGCTATTGTTCATGCAATTAATAAGTTTAGACATTACATAACGGGCTATGAAACTTTTATTCATACTGACCATTCTGCAATTAGATATTTAATGAACAAACCTGTTACTAATGGCAGAGTGACAAGATGGCTTTTACTTTTGCAAGAATTCAATATTACTGTGTTGGATAGACCAGGAAAACAGAATACAGTAGCTAATTTCTTGTCTAGGATTCGGAATACTAAAGAAGATTCTCCTGTAGAAGATAAGTTTCCTGATGAATACTTGTTTGCAGTAACTATTAAGACCCCTTGGTATGCAGATATTGCTAACTATTTGATTACAGGGAAACTACCTTCACATTTATTTCCAAGTGAAAAACGAAAAATTATTCAGGAGAGTTCAAAATATTCATGGATTTCTAACGAATTGTTTAAAACAGGGCCAGATCTTGTGATCAGAAGATGTGTCGGGGAAGATGAAATGCCTGATATTCTTAAGGCATGTCATGATGAACCATGCGGCGGACACTTTACAGACAAAAGGACGGCCTATAAAATCTTCTCTTTAGGATATTATTGGCCTTCCCTCTTCAAAGATGCAAAACAATATGTCAAAAGGTGTGACAGCTGCCAAAGAGTAGGGAAACCTACCCTTTCAAATGAAATGCCATTGCAAACACGGGTACTCATTGAACCCTTTGAAAAATGGGCTTTAGATTTCATTGGACCTATTAATCCACCATCTAAGCAAAAGAAGTATATATTGGTTTGCACTGATTATGTTACTAAATGGGTAGAAGCTAAAGCATTAGTATCTGCTACTGAAAATTCGGTTGTTCATTTTCTTTATGAGGATATTTTTACTCGCTTTGGTGTTCCAAGAGAAATTGTAACAGATCAGGGGAGCCAATTCACATCAAATTTGGTGGAGAAGTTGATGGAAGAATACAAAATCAAGCACGGAAGATCTACTCCTTACCATCCACAAGCAAATGGTCAAGTGGAGTCCACAAACAAAGTTCTTGAAAGTATCATCACCAAAACTGTTCATCTACATAGAAGAGATTGGGCAGAAAGGCTTCCAGAAGCCTTGTGGGCCTACAGAACTACATGGAGGAATACAACGGGACATTCTCCCTATGAACTTGTTTATGGGAAATAATTCTTGCTCCCCATTGAGTTCCAAGTCAAGACCTTCAAGATAGCAGTTCAGTTGGGGATGGACTTATCAGAAGCCCAAAAGCATAGAATGGAGCAGTTGAATGAGCTAGATGAGATCGGACAAGAAGCAATTCTAAGAACTGATCTAGTTCAATATCAAAGAACTAAATGGCATGACAAATATATCAAAGAGAAGAAGTTTCAAGAAGGAGATTGGGCATTGTTATTTGACTCCAAGTTTAAAGATTTTCAAGGGAAATTTCGGACTCATTGGCTTGGGCCATATGAGATTGACAAGATCTTTAACAATGGAGCTGTAAGAATCAAGACCATTGATGAGTTTCAAACTCCTCTTATAGTGAATGGCCATAGATTGAAAGTTTATCATAAGCCACTATCTAAAGAGGATTTTGTCAAGTTGTTTCAAGAAAGTTCTGCAATCAGGTTGGTACAGAAGAATTCTTCTTCTCCACCAGCCTAGCTTTTGTTTTTCAAGTTTAAAAAAAAAAAAAAAAAAAAAAATGGTATAAGCCTGAAAACCAATCATTGATTGGCAGTCTTATGCAGAAAATATAGGGTGAAAATCAGGGACACCTGACACTCTATATTTTCCAAAAAAAAAAATCTCTCTTTCATTTCATTTCATTTCACCACCCACTCCATTTCATTCCACTTCATTCCATTTCATTTCATTTCATTTCACTTCATTCCACTTCATTTCATCCATTCCATCAATAAAAATCTTTTTTTTATGACCATTTCCATCTGGTCATTTGTCATTTGTTCATTTCTATTCAACCAAGTAATAGCTGTGTCAGTTTCCGCAGCTGACATCTGTTTCCGCAGCTGACTCCAGTTTCCGCAGCCATAAGCAGATTCCGCAGCTACTACTCTGTTTTCAAAGAGAATGTACAGTCAGTTGTTATTTTCATAATTATGAAATAAAATGCAGGAGAGAGGATCAATGGAACATTCAAGACACCAATGGAGATCAATCAGTTGAAGACCAAGGGCAAAAGAAAGGATTCCAAAGGTATGAATAAAGTTTATTTCAAATAGTATTGAAAAACACATTTTTATATAATTTTAAACCATGAGCTCTACCCATTACGCGCAATAATTATATTGACAGTTCCGTAACCTGTCACGATCTCCATGTTATCCTCTTGCATTTATTCATAAACGGTTTCATCATTGAAATTCCGATTCTCACTCATGTTCCAATATCCCACCGGAGATAATGATACGTATTTGAGTTGACAAAGGACTCTTACAAGCCGCATAACTTCATAACCGCTGATTGAAACGTGTTCATATTTATTACACAGCCACCAAAATTCAAAACGCGGCCGAATGCATTATACTTTGTTAACCTCTTTGTCGTGTCTCTGTCGTGTTTACAAAACCCCACTCTACTCATTCTCATTCCCTGTTTCACTCCATTTCGTTCCTTTTGCTCATTCTCACTCCCGTATATCTACCCACAGTCTTACTCCATTCCGTTTATGGTGCTCATTTCCATTCTATGATACATTCCCACAGTCATTGTGCTCGATCCTGTGTATTCAGTCGTTCCATTTCCACTTAAACCCTCACAGAGGCAAATTAGTGAAGCACAGAAAAGTGAAATGGGAAAATTATTAAGGGCAGAGCCGGAAGGACCAAAGTTTATAGAGGGATATCCGCAAGCAAAAGAGATGTTGAGGAAAGCAAAATGGCTGCATTTTATTCAGAAATTCAGAGGTTACCACAAAGAAGTTACGAAAGCGTTTGCAAGGTCATTTGATGGCTCGGAAGCAGAAATTGGAGATCTCAAGTTTTCGGTCAATGAAGCATCAATAGCAACAGCCACAGAACTTCTTCAGGAGGGAGAACGTTGGTTCAAAAATAAAAGTATCAGTGATGAGGCATGGAGAACAATCCTACGAAATCAAGGTATGGATATCACTGTTTTTAAAAGAGGAATCCCTGTGCATGCAATAAAAGAAGAATGGGCCACTTTACTACTAATTGCTCAGAAATTTATTACATGTGAAGGCCGTTTTGGGTCTATGTACATGTACCATACCAGGCTATTGATGAATTTTCTTGAAAACCAAACTCTCAATCTCCCTTATTTTCTATTCAATAGCTTAAAGAAAATGGTTGTGATTGTTCAAAAACACTTAGGAGATGTAGAGCCTCATCTTTATCACCACGGCCTTATAAAAATTCTGATTGAAAAGGAGCTAAAGGAAAGAAAAGATACATGGGAACAATTCCTAGTTAGAAACTTCTTTGAAGAACCTCAAGAAATTCCTGAAGGTAGTTCAATTAGAAGGAGTAGAAGAAAAAGAATGAATGTTGAAACCCAAATTACTCCTACACAGGAAATTCCCGCAGCTAGCACAGCAAGAAGAAGTAGAAGGAAAAGAACAATAGAAGAAATCCAAAATACTTCTACTACTACTATGAAAAGAATTGATAGAAAAGAGAGATTGGTAAAAAGGAAGAAGAAGGAAATCAAGGCTAAGAAGCCAATAATACCAAAAGGGAAAGAAACTATTGAGGCTGTCCATAAAACTCCTTCTTCTGAAGAAGAAGATCATCAAATACTATCTGAAAGATTAGTTTATCTTCAAAAACAATCATCTATATCCAAGAAGGCAGAGACAGGAAAACAAGAACAAAAGGGTAGTGTACCACAGCGTGTGAGGAGAAGCAGCAGGCTTAAGGGGAAATTGAGAAAAACACAAATTAAGGGTCCTCATTTCATTGATTTGGGTGAGGAGACATCTGAACAGTCCCCAACTGACCATAGTCCATCTCAGTCAGTTAGTGAACCTGGTTCCTTTCATTCCCAATCGGACAATGAGCATACTCCATCTTATTCTCAGCAAAATATTGATGTAATCCCTCCTCGGCCAGATTTTGAACATAATTCTCCTTTACAGCATTTTGGGGACAGCCCAATGAAAATGACACCGGAAGTAGACCCCAAGCAGCAGGAGGTATATGACTATATAGAATCCTTGGAAAAGGCAGCCACAGGTCCAAGTACTTCTTCTATTCAGCCACATACATTGCAGGATGATTTAGTTCAATCATTAAAACAGGAAATTTTTGAGCTGGAGCTTTTAAATCGGCACATAAAAAATGAAAATGAAACATTGAAAGAACAAGGCAAACTGGACAAGATCATCCATGATAATACTATGTTACATTTGGGAATATGGCAAAAGAAGAATAAGAAATTGAAAAGGAAATGCGAGAGATTGAGCAGAGCACTTGTGAACATCAAATTTAGGTGCTTAATGAAGAAACCCAGAATGATGGCAGTACCAAAGAAGAAGAGAAGGGGATTGGATGTGCTGGCTGAAGTATCAAGGCACATGAACTGAACAAAGAGTATCAAAATTTTGGTTGCATGAGGACATGCAACACCTTCACGGTGGGGGTATGTTGAGTCCCAAATTTGCATCTTTTCCATACATTTTTCCATACCTTTTTCACTCACCTAAACCTCCCAGATTGTCAATATCATGTGCAAAAGGGCATCTAACATGGTTTTTAATTATATTTTTGTGTTTGCTATTTGATCTAGATTTTTTTCATTCAGCTGCGGAATCTTGCCACTTTCCGCAGCTGCTGCAACTTTCCGCAGCTATTTTGTGGAACTCTATGCTACAGGTGT